>JAIPRN010000677.1:45987-70887 GCA_025469175.1 Geopemphigus sp. TES_GeoC_2020
TATATATATATATAACAAACTTTCGAAAACTCGAAACTTGATGAAAACGTTATTTTACATATTTGGATACATTCGTAAACACAGATGTCTGGCTATCGTCGGGTTGATACTGATCGCGGTGGGCACGGGCGGAATAAAACCTTGCGTGGCCACGTTCGGCGGCGATCAATTCCAGTTGCCCGAACAACAGGATCAATTGGCCAAGTTTTTCAGTAGATTCATAACGGCCATTTACGTCGGAGCGCTGATCTCTACGTTCTTCGCTCCCGAGCTGAGGAAGGGCGTACAGTGTTTCGGACGGGACACGTGTTTTCCACTAGCGTTCGGGGTACTGTCCATGCTCATGATGTCGTCATTAGGTGGGTGAAATGACAACGATAATTAAACGGTCCCGAGGCACGGTTGCGAAAACGAAAAGTTTCGTGGTACGTTGCCCCCGAGTTTTTGGCCTCTTTCCACCGGGCGCCGAAAATAACATAGCGCGCGACCGTTTTTACCGCGTTGCCGGAGTATTTCGATCGAATATATTACGGTGTTTTTCGTCGTTTTTCCAGCTGTCTTTATTCTTGGTCGGAAAATGTACGTGAGAAAAAAACCGGAAAACCACGTGATCTTCAAGACGTTCGGATGCATACTCGTAATACCATTATTATAAATAAGCGCGCGAAGACCGCGAGTACTGTTTCAGCGCCAGACTTTAATTATTTTCTCGCCCCCCCCCCTCCCTAAACAGTACGCCGTCCGGAAAAGAGTCGCCTCGCCGTCGTCCGACAAAGCCCACTGGATGGACCACGCGGGCGATAAATACACCGAGGTCGAAGTATCCGATTCGAAGGCAGCGCTGGAAGTCTTATACACGTTTATCGCGTATCCGGTGTTCTGGGCGCTCTACGAGCAACAAGTAATAAATCGTCGTAATATAGGCGTACCGTTACGGAAACCCCTGGCGATAATATTCCTGCGCGTAATATCAACATGGACGTGACGATTTGTATTTGCCGAACAATAAGCCGGTTTACTCGAATGTTATATATTTCGATTCGTTTCCGTCTTTTCATTTTCTACAAACGCATTTTAAACAAAATAAATTGCCCTTGTAGCTAACACTTTGGTCCCGGCTGTAGTTTCATTCTAACACGACTATTGGGTAACGGATGTTGGAATTTTCTCGTTTGTTTTCGCTTTACGGGCCATTGAGGCCTTTCACACCTTCCGCTAAATCCCTCCCAATTTCCACGGTCCGTCACGTCTTCAAGCTTCGCTATCCAATCTACTTGTCCCCCCCTTCCGCTCTACCCTATTCTGATTTAGTTTTCGATTGCGCTCATCCCTGCACGCCATACCACGACCTAACCATTCCCGGTTCCACTTGGCGTTTAGGAAACATTTTGGTATCGAGCTTTTCCTACACCGCGTCCACATATAGCGTTTTTCTTCCTTCATAGCCCATTTTCTTGCTTATCGGTTTATTTGAAAAAAATGTACATATTAATACACGTAAATATGTTATATTCTTCTAGTTACTTCTTGATATTGTTTAAAGCGTAGTGAACCATTAGTCGTATATTTTGTTTCCGTTTCGTTAATTACCGAGACCCGTGTTCCGACTCGAAACGACGAATTTTTCCGTGATGTATAGATTTTATCCGTCTATTGTCCCCCAGTCATACAGTGTCACCCGCGTACGCGAACATTGTCGTATTTTCATTAAACGCCGTTTCGTAGTTCTCCTTTATATCCCTGAGTACTTCCTCTAGTACAAGAATAAAAATTATGAGCGAGAGATCGCCTACCTGCTTTAACCAACATTTTACTTCAAATTGTAGTGATCATTCTATTACGTATACCATACGCTACGGTTAAAACCACTATACTTTGTCAATCGCTTTTCACGTTATTTCGGTTATTACGCGTATACAATGGGCTAGAATAGGATACAATCGACGTCGAAAAATGTTTAATTTGAAAACCAATAGTCAACTTTTTGTCCCTGTCATAGTAGGCGACCGTTACTGGTCATAAAAATTAGGTCGATGAAAATATTTTAGCGTCCGTCAATAACAAATCCGCCTTAATCTGTCGCCGCCCGTAATATTATGTAATTATTATAAAAATGTATCGTATAGAACCGCAACGCCGTAGTTGAAATAGACCCTCTCGACGAAGTTTTTATTTCCGTTAAACCAATTTACCGATAATAACCACGGAACGAGTTAACGCGGAAAATATCGAATATAAATATTGTTATTGTGGAGTAAGGTTCGGTAAATGTTAAATTTTGATCACCCGTTCGGTTAGACGCTCAGGGATACGGAAAACTCGACGCCCCTTTCAAAATAAATTTCCGGCGTTAGTCATTGTATCGTTCGGATAATTTGTTGTACAATGACGATGACGTAGGGTTCGCGGTGGACGTTACAAGCGACGCTAATGAACGGCAAGATTGACGGCGTCGACTGGGAAATCAAACCCGACCAAATGCAAACCATACACCCGTTGTTGGCCCTGTTGTTGAACATGTCGTTCAACTCCGTTCTATATCCGTTTCTCGCAAGGTTCGGCATCCGGAGGCCGTTGCAAAAGCTCGTCTTCGGCAATTCTATGGCGGTTCTGGCGTTTTTGTTCGCCGCTATTCTTCAGTACAATATAATCGTGAGTTTAGCTCTTCACCATGGTCCCACTATGTTTACGCTACATCGCCCAACGAGTTAATAAATTAAACGTCGAAGTTAATTTTTACGAAGTTACCGAAACGCGTTAGATTTTATTTTAACGTAAAATACGCGTCGTATGGCGAATTCCAAAATGAAAAATATCGTCACCCGCGGACCCTCGCGTGAAAGTGTCACCTAGTTAATCGTTTTTACTACGGAATAATAGGAATAATAAAAATATCGAATATTTCGTAACAGTTCTAGAGTATGTAAGTATTTCGGCTTCTCCGTACGTTTCGTTTCCATACGGTGTTTATTTTTATTATTTCTGTTCGTTATTCGCGCACACACACACACACACACAACGACGTACGCCTAAGAGGAAAAACGGTACATAGATCGACAGACGAAAGATGCCATCGCGATAAGATCGAATTACTTCGTAAAAATAATCTACCAAGTCCGAGCGTGCCCGGGACAACTAGTACAATCGATATAACAATTTGCGTTCAATTTTCCACGCTTTCGAACAAGTCGTTCTGAGAGGTTCCGTTTTCCGTGTTTTTTTATTTACGATGGGGAAACTTTGACTCGTCGCTACTCACTTACGTTACTTTTCAACAATTACGAAAAAAAACCCACTAATAACGTTTAAACTACATTTGTCGATATCAACTTAACTCGACAAATCGAAAATTATTAATTGGCTTTCCCTTGTATACACTACGACGTACATGATTTACTTTCGTAACCTATCTGTGTGTGTGTATATATATATAAATTGTCGTGACAAATTATAGGGCGAAAGCACTACGATACCGAGTACCAAAGGCCGGTTCACCGTGTACAACGGTTTCGATTGTAAAGTTCTCGTCAACCGTTCACTGGCGGAAAATGGCACCATTATCGGCCCGTTGGACTCGGCTGATTTCACGTACACGCCAGTTTCGGACGAAGACGTGGTGAAAATCGCGTTAAAATTCGACGTCGCTTGCGATCCTCGTACGAACTATATTCGCGACGGACTGGACGCTAGTGTCACCGTTTCCAAAGGAAAGGTACGGCATTTTTAGCGTGTAAACGTACAAAGAAATGTACGGAAAACCATTCGATGCTACTTACATATATATACGGTTACGATATATGTAACGATATGGAGCGTTGACGTATGCGTAACGTTAATAGTTTTTTGGCTCGACAAATCGTTAAGTAAACGTACGTTTGTTTTTCGGTATTCAGTCGACGTCGTACTTCCTGACGTCCGCCGTGAACGAGAACGTAGTTTTACGTCGCATTAACCGTTACGACGACTTAATAAAACCAAAAAACGGCCATCCTAGTCTGAGGTAAGAACAACACGAGCTGAAAATGTCCGTGCGCGCAATGTTCTTTAGAACGTTTTTAACGCTACGCAGTATCGTGTACGTGCCTGTGCAGAATCGTGATTAGCGACGACGTACGGGGCGACGGGCTCGTTATCCGGGGAACGAAAATGTCGAAGCCGCACGACGTGTCCTCGTTCGCGGACGGAAATTTCAAAGAAATGGCCCACGGCAGGTGAGATCATTGACCGCGGGACGAACGGCGCCTCGTCCGTCTTGAGGAAAGCCCAACGAGAACGCGTTAAAATTCGTGAATCGCCATGCAGGTACAATTTGACGCGCGACGGAGTGGCGATTTCCACGGACATAAATCTTATGCCAGCGACGATTTACACGCTCGTCATACGCAACAACAGTCGCCACGTGGTAATATCGTATTATTCGAAACGAATCGGACGTTAGAATAATAATACTATTAGCTTGTGTGTATGTGTAGGAATCGAAGTTATACGTCACGGACAGGGGTAACTACTTGCACATATTATGGCAGACGCCGCAATACGCGTGCATGATTCTTGCCGACGTGATTTTCATCGCCACGACTATAGAGTTTACGTTCACCGAAGTAAGTGACAAGTAAGAGATTCTTTTACCGGCCAACTTTTAATAAGAAGTGCCTTTGTCCCGTCAACGTATGTCCAACCAAAATAACGTCTCGGCAGTCCCCGCGATTACTAACGACACTTTAGTGTTTCGATTAACGGTACGAATTTGCAAATAATTGTTCGGGCGGTACCCGTAGTTCAGTGTCCGCTCTAATATACCTAATATCGATTACGAATAATTAATTCTGTATACTCGCTACAAACCTAAATCAAACATACAAATATAACGGACAAAAATGTTTGACAATAACGATAGTTGGGCGTGATTTGGAGAGGACAGTAATTCCGACCTTTAAATTCGACGAACAGGGCGAAAATGTAGTTTTCGATGGAAAATCGATTTTGCACCGTAAATTTTACGTCCGTAATAAAAATAGGTTTTATATGTCTCGTTGATAAAACGCATAACGGTACCGATCTTTGTAATTTCGACCATTATTTTAAACGCATTTAAAATGTTAAACTTATATTCCAAGCGAATATTCGCATTTCGTATTGTTGCCACTCAAAATTATATTAAATTCTCGAATATTGTGCGTCTTCTCTAAATAAACTCGAATTAAATAATACTTTAATGATTTGCGTAAACACAAAACTATTATAACTTTAAATTGCTTAATTTTCCAATTAGAATAGCGACTTGCGTACGTATATATATATTATTTTTTAATTACAATAATTTACAAATATCGATTATTTTTAGTCAAATTGTTGATTTTAAATCGCACCATTATTTTATTTGCCCAATTTGTATTTAGGCACCACCCAGAATAAAATCGTTTATATCCTCATGTTACGCGCTGACACAATCAATTGGAAATCTAGTGGTGGTCATTATTTCAGCTTTATCCTTCCATCAACAGGTGAGAATATTCCTTCTTGTATTTCTTCACTCTGTTATTATAAATATAAGCACGAATAATGTACATAAAAAAATATATTTTTTTTAGGTACACGAATATCTATTTTTCTCCGGTCTAATGTTGGCCGACACGTTTTTGTTGGCCTATCTAAGTCATAACTACAAGTACAAAGATTTCAAACAACAGATCAACGATGGGAACGATAATCTTACGATAAATAGAAATGAATTAACCGAATCAATGCGACTCGACGCCAAGTAAAAAACGGTAAAAACCTGTATACGTTACATAAATATTTTTATATAAGTATCCTGTACTTTTTTCTTTTGCTTGATCATTTCTAAATTAACTGTATTAATCCATTGAAATGTGTAGCTTTTTTAACTTTCTTGTTTCTTTCTGTTACATCAAATTTAATACTTCATAATTCCAAAATTAATTTGAAATATCAATAGATCTATAATCTTGATCAACTATATTACATTCTATACGACTATCGCCAAAAAAAAATATTTAAAACAAATAAATGGCTAAGTTAAGTTATTTTTTTTAAATAAAAGTAATAATAATTAAGTAACTTAACTTACTTTTTTCATATTGAATTAATTTAACGAATTTAAACAAATGAGTTAACTTTCTCAGTCTCATTGTTAAAGTATTATACGTTTGAGTTTCATTAAATTTTCAGATCTTAAAGACGAAAAATGCGCGAGTCTAAAACGGATATATTTACAATTTTACCGGTTATTTGTACATTTATCCGCACGTTTAAGAAAACTACCGAAAAAATTAGAAAACATATCAATTGAAATGCCAACTAGATACAATTTTCTGCCTGAATGTGATGCTACCCGTAAAGATTGAAGCACTCTTATACAAAAAGTGTTCGTAAACAAAATAAAAAATAAATCATTGTTAAACCAAAAAAAATATACGCTTACCTATTTTTTATAAACGACAATCTAAAAGGGAAATCAAATATAATAATATTGCCAATTGTGCAACCTAACTTACTTAGTCCAAATTACATATCGTCATCGTTTACGTTATTAATATCAAACATTAAATAATTATTTATTTGTTTAATATTTCGTAACGTCAAAAATACAAAATTATTTTGTTAAATACGTTGATAACGCTACAAATCAATAAATTGCTTTAAAATTACGTCGTTGCTGTGCTTCAAAATTTTGACACTTACAAACATTAGTCAAGAATTTCTTACCGAAATCCTATAAAACTATATAATTAAGGAAAGTTCGGACGAATTACATCAATTTCAAAACGTTTTACGTAATTACTTCAACTTAAATCGAGCGATTATTTTACGATATATATTCTCCAAATCAGAATTTGGTTTAATTAGATCGTAACGAAAGTTGTTGAAGTGTTATACAAGCAAATTAGCTAATGAAAACGGTTTCAAAAACGTATGTGTCAATTTAAAAACTACGCCAGTGAACAACAACAATAACATTAAAGTGCTTTTCAATTATGGACTATAGATTGTGATTTATGTCTAAAATGATAATTAACTATATTATTCCATAACGGTACTTATAAACAAATTATTTATTTTTATATTTTAATAATTAATACTGTTTGAACATTTTTAACTACCCAATGAACGCGTTAAATAACCACATTATTTCGACGAATCTATATTACGTACACCCCATAAAAGGAAATAGATAAATAAACAGATAACAAAACAATAAAGCATTCAATTATTTCAACCAATCTTGAGTCATATATATATAGTGTACTTCTATAATTTTATTTTTCACAATATTATTAATTTTGAAAAATCTTTTAATGGCCCATGCTTGACATAAAATAATGATTTAGTGGCACCAAATTGCATCTGTTGTTCCATACACACACATATAGTAAATACTACACATCATTTGTATGATATATGTATGTGTCCTTTGAAAACTGTAATAAAATAGGAAGGTAATTAACCTTAACATTTTAAAAGGTTAATTATTTACACAATTACGAGCATATGTATAAGATAAATAAAATTATTTTTATTTACAGTTTATTAATTTTGTGTTCCTTTTTTTATTAAAGTCATCGTAATAGTTATTTTATTTTAAATTATAATATATTAAATTAAGCTTAATTCTGAATGATATTATGTTTCCATGATTGGACAAATTTTAACAATTTTTTTTTTTGTAACTCGTTTAATTCATACGAACAAATTTAAATAAAATTGTAACTCGTAACACGAATGTTTTTCGCCCATCTTTAAGTCATAATTGCCCTTAATTGTACTCTTCCTATCGTTCTTTAAATAACTTCTTACCGTACCCTCCACAATAATCTCCAAAAAATGTGCTCTTCCCCTACTTTCCCAATGACGACTCTTTTATCTAAACAACAACTCGTTAACCTTTTCCCGCCCTATCAAATCCTATTCGCCAATATCCCGAAATTTTCCTTATAAAATTCGTTATTATTATCTTGTATTTAATGATATATATTTTCAAAATTTCGTGATTCGTTTATTTATTAATAAATCAACCAATTTGGTCGATGTTAGTTTTATTCGATTATAAAAATAACATATTTTAATATTATCTTGTTTTCATTCGGTTGTTATAATTGAATCGACTAATTTCTATAGTAAAATAAACGTTCATTATATGTACCACCATGTAATAAAGTAGTAACATGTCCCTCCTAGCTATTACATGACACAGTGAGCATTCGCATGATAATATTTCGTGTTTTTGTATATTTAATGTCCGTACGTAAATGTTCTCGTTATTTTTTTGTATAAGGGTGTAACGTAAATTTTAAGCGTCAAAATATATTCAGAACGAATTTAATAATATATTATTAGAAGATTCGTCGTCGGACGATGAAAGTATTTTGACAACACAAACAAAAACGCGTATATCAAAATGACGAAAAATCCCAATAATTCGATAACGATTTCAAAAATTATCGTCTACCCTTTCCTGTCCATGAAAATATCAAAATATCTACTTCAGTTACAAATAAAAAAACTTGTTCTGGCTTACACCTATTGATATTTTTACCGGCAATAAAGAACCCAATCGTTAAATCTAATTCTAACACACAATATGTATTTACTGACTATATAAATACTGTTATTTATTTTATTAAATGATAAATATAAATAGCGCACAAATTTTGTAGAGACCCTCAAACATATTACGTACTATAGACTAGTGCTGCGACAGTAATGTTCTTTAGTTCATATTTATATTTACGTACTTTGTCGATACAGCGATTAATAAAGATAAATATTTAAAACAAAAATTAACGAAAATATCATTGTATAAATTACAACCGGTTTAATATTGTACAGATATTATTTTTTAATTGTTTCAGTTTTTCGTTCAAATCCAGGAAACAAAATACTAATAAGTAAAGAACTAAGGTAGTAAAATATTTTAATTCAACCAAGAATACGTTTGTTTTAACTTCAAATTATTCTCAGTTATAATAATTATTATATAATTTGCAACTTTACAGTTATTTCTCATACATAAATTTATAATAATTCATATTTAAGTTTAGAAGCGATTTCCTCATTAAAATAGAACAAAATGTGTATTAGTAAAATATACCATTACCGCACAATGGGATTTGTATAATCCAACCACCCTAAACTTCTATTGTATTTTAGAGTATTTATTTTTTTGTACAATTTATAATATGTTAAAATATTTTAAAAAAAATTTAATAAAACGTCACGAAACCACACAAGGATATATAACTTTCCCGAATTCTCAGGCAGGAAAAAATTAGAGTTTTATGCGACATAATCTCTTAAACATCCCCCCCATAGTGACAGTCTATTTGACGGCGATATAGTAATTATTATAATTTTTACAATCACTTACGGACGCGCGACATAGTGGAACACTCCTTTCAAATACGATCCTGCGCTTATTAAACGACCACAAACAACGAAAATCTACGGTATGAGAATAAAAAAAAAACGTCATAACGATCGTTAACGTTTTCACGTCTGTGAAAACGGTAGCGGGAGCAGCGGCGGCGACTCTATGGCAACGCGACCCACCCGGTCAAGACTTGGTTATCACTCGATAGTGCTTAACCAAACCTAACCAGCTACGGTACTCTATTTTTTTACTCACCCTTCTAGTAGATAACAACGCCGCTCGTATCAACTAAATTTACGCACACGGTGCACACGCGTATGGCGTGTATACCAAGAAAAATTGAAGTTTTATTGATTTTTGCGAAAAATCCACTCATCAGTTGGCGAGAACGCGTAGTTTCATTTATTAATCGAACGGATCACGAACATGACGTTCAACTGCTTACTGTTAATATGCATCTGCCCGAACTACTAACATAAGAGCGTCTTTCGTTTTACGAACTATTGGCAGCTCGACGATGAACATCGATCCAATTATTGTGTCTACGAGCCTAGAAGCTCTAATCGGTAAGTTACAATCATGTTTGCTCGTACTACTGTACCCGTGAAACGAATAGTTGGCGTTATAAGTACTTAATTCTTTTAACGAAAATAATGACGTTCGAAAAGTTTTTTCAGTTAATAACATCTCCCAATAGTCAAACAATATCGTGTTTGTAAGACATTTTCTACGCGTACTTACGCCAAAAGTGAATCGAATTGCGTACATTGTTTCTTTTCAATAACATACTATCGTTCAAATATCCACTAAAGAAAACTACTATGATAAACAAAAATTTCGTCGTCTTAGTGGCCGCAAAGAAATTAGTTTTTTCATTTGTATTTTGAACATTAAACCCTTTATTCTCGAGGTTTTTAAATAAAAGCACTTTTTAAAATGCCTTGTTTGTGCTTAAATGTATCTAACACATAAACACTGTTTGTAAAGGAGCTTCTAAAGTTTTTTTAATGTAGACAATAAAATAATTTTATTTTTAAACAATTATTTGTCCTGAACATTGTACAAAATATAAATTTAGCAAATTATTTTTAAATATTTAAACCTATTTGTAATTAACATTTGAATTATTTTATATGGTTATTTAATTAAAAATTGTAGTAACTTAGTAAAATGTATACTACTATAGATACTTACATACAAAGTATGTATCGCATACAATTATTTTAATAAAATAAACCATTACTACAAATTTTATGAAATAATTCAACGCCAGACAAATCAAAGTGTATATTACTTAAAACAGTTAAGTGAATAAAACAACCTTTGTGAACATTATATTATGCCTAAGTTATTGTTAATTACAAATTCTGTTATATTTATTAACTTATCAAATAATAATTACATTTTCTATAAATTAAATGTTCTTACTAATTATTAGTATTATGTATATGTTAATTTTATTTTTGTTTATAATTAATATTGTTATAAGTTTTAAACAAATTAACAGCTGTTTATTAATAATTGTCAATTCATTTTCCAATGCAATAATATTAGCATAAAATCCCTCTACTTATACAATGCAACATCTCACCTCCTACTGGACATAACTTGGCTAGTGTGAATAATATTGTACCTAATTCTCAATTTATGTTTAAAAACGCCTTGTGACTATTTTTTATAATATACTAATTGCTGATGTGTTATTGATTACTAATATTTGTTTTTATACGAAAAACATAGCTAAACAGTCATTATTATTTGTATTAACATTGAAATATATTAATGAAGTGTCTTTTATAAAAATGATATAGCTTTTGTTTAATTTGAATTATACCTATTAAATGTTGCTAGATAATAATAACATGTCATATCATTTCATTTTTGCAAATGTATTTACTAAATTCCATATACAGAAAAGCTCAAACTTTTAACTCAATAAATGTTATGTATTTATCCGTTTGTTTACAAAAATTATAATTTGTTAATTTTTTTTTCTAGTAAACATTTATATTAAAATGCTGTTTAAGAGAAAACAGTATTTGATCCAAACCAAAGGAAAATAGCAGCTATAAATAATGAGAGTAATTTATTTTGTTTTTAAATTTTATTATTGATAATTTAAAATAAGAATGTTTTTCTAGATATAGTCTATTATGTTATCATTTAATTTTAGTACAAACAAGAAATCTTGAAAACTTTCTGTCTAATTATCTTGTTATAAAAAGTCTATATATGTAATAGTTTAAAGAAATATCAAATTATCTTGATCTTTGACTTTTATATTGTAAAAAAAAAAACAATAACAAAAATAGTCTATAATCAAAGTTCAAACTAACATAGTAAGCAAAAATCATATTTATACAAATTGAATCAAACCTGGCATATTATCAATATTAAATACACTTTACAGGAAAAATGTTTTTTCTAGATAAATGTCAACCAATTGTTGCTTAGAATTAAGATATATTATAATGTTTATTTTGTAATCCTTTATATTTAATATATGTATAATACAATTTATAACTATTAATATTAAAAATAATATTCTGTTCACAATTAAATAATCAATGTATTAATGATTTTTTTTCTTAGAAAGAGCAACCAAAAATACTAATGAAAAAATTGACAGTGCTGCAATGATTGCTTTTAGTGGATTTGTACTAAGAGATCCAGACTGTGCTCCTTTAGCTGCTAAATGTATATTGGCCAAAATTCACTCGATGCAAGAATGGGAGGCTCTACAAGCACTTCATGTATAAATTATTTTTGAAGTTAAATTCAAACAATTGTATAATGAAATTTATTTCAGTTATTAGACATATGTATGCAAACTGGTAGCGCCAGTTTTCAAGCTGAAGTTGGAAAATTTCGATTTCTAAATGAGCTTATATGTTTAGTATCTTCCAACTCTAATGAATTACATACACCAGAGCTAATTAAAAATAAAATAGTCGAACTTCTTAGCTTGTGGTCTTCACAATTTCCAAAAGAAATTAAAATACAAGAAGCTTTAGATATGTTGAAAAAACAAGGTGTAGTAAAGGTAACATTACCTATATAGATATTTTTAAATTATTTGAAATCTGTTTAGCATAGTACTATTTAATATAGGATTTATTATTTGAAAATGCACCATCATCAAAAGCATCTGCTTCAAAAATTGAATCTAATAAAATGTCAATTTTAAATGGAGAAAAATCGTTATTATTACAAAAGCTACTTAAGAGTAAAAAATCAGAAGATCTGAAAGCTGCAAATGAATTAATTAAATCTATGGTCCAAGAGGCATGTTATTAAAATTACGTTTATTTAAATATAATAATAATTTATACTAGCGTTATAATATAGGAAGAACAGAAAGCTAAACGAATTAGTATAATGTTGGCTGATATTGAAATTACTTCGAATAATGTAAAATTGTTATCAGAAATGCTCAAGACTTATTGTGATGGTACTGGTTCATTAAATGATTTAGAACTTATAAAAGAATTATATAATACTGTAAAACAATTAGAGCCAAAAGTTCAAACAATGTTATCACTAGAAATTCCTGAAAACGAGGATACTGTTAGTAAGTATATGATTTCTATTCTTTTGCAATACAATATAAATTAGGTACCTTAATATTATAAATAATATTTATTTTTTATTATATGTATTAATAATAAAAATTTAAGAAATAAACTATTATTTTAGTGCTTTCTCCTCTCCCAACTATGTGGAATCGATCAAATTTTTTATATAATTTTTTTTTCATTTTATTTGAAATGAAAAACACTTGTTCAAATAGTAGATTGGCCTAAAACTATATAGATTATTGAAAAAGAAATGGGTATAAATTTAGTATCCTATCTAACAGCATCAGATCTAAAAGCAGTTGTAGATACACTTATGCATTGGACACAAAGAGTACTGGCTACAACTTCAAGTATGAGGTTAACAAAGAAGATTATATTAAACATAAGTCACATAGTGATAAATAAAGAAGCCTTTGATGAAATTGTATCATGTTCAGATAAATGAAGACGCATCTATCGAAAATGATCATTTTCAATGGGGAATATCACAACTACGAAACAATAAGAAATAATTAAAATATCTAATCACCTATATACAATACCTAAACACCTATATCTAATCATCCTATATCATTGTTAATCTTATTAATTTTTGAGAATTATAGAAATACATAAAAGAGCAATGCTTATGTTACTATAATTATTCACAAAATTATTGTACCCTTGTCAAAATATTAAAATTATAATTTTTGTGCACCTACAACTAATACATTATATTTCAATTTTATTATAACTATGTCATTTCTTTATATAACTCAACTCTAATTTCCAAATATTAAATTGTCTATTATAGACTAATATTCTTATGTATCTAACCTATAACCAATATTGTAATAATAATAACTATTAGTTCAATAATGAATATCTATTATTAATTTGCGTGGGGATTTGTATGTGTTTTTTTTTCATTTTAAATTTGTATATGTGTTATTAAATTTTTATATCAATCTAGTTTAGAATAGGCCAATCTCATCTATAATTGTTATTGTAAATACTTACCCTACCATAAATTTATATATTATTTATATTATTGAAACAAAAGGACTAATTTTCCATATTTTATTTATGTTTTTAAGTCAGAAAGACTTTTAATTTTATATTTCTTTTATAATAATAGATTTATATTTTGGAACTAATTACTTCATCATCATCATCATCCTCGCCTTTATCCCATCTATTTGGGGTTGGCCACCTTAGTCTTAAACCTCCATTTGCTCCGATATCCCACATCCTCAACGCACTCACCAGCAATCCTCATATCCTCCTCAATCGTGTTTAACCACTTCTTCTTTGGTCTTCCTCTTCCTCTTCTTTCTAATTTGAAACTAATTACTTATATCAATAAAATATAGAAACTAAAATAGTTTCATTATTACTTTTTATAGTTTTAAGTACATATCGACAATCTTTTTACAATATATAGCATACTAGTTTTTGCATGGGGATTCCAACAAATTGTATTTTTGTTATTACCCTTACATACTAGTTGTTTTTTAGCCACATTGGCAAAGGTATAAGAGAAAGAAATGTTGATGTTTTAACACACACAATAATATTTTATGTTCCTAATCTATAGACATATTTTAAAAAATATTAAATTACTTTTTACAATATTATTTTGTAATTATATTTAATTTTTACAGGAAAAATAATTAAACTTAATTATGAAATAAATGAAACATTAAAAATATACAATGAAGTTTTAGAGAATCCTGTTCTTATAAAATCGATTGATCAAAAAAATGAAGAAAATTTGTTAGACCTTGATATGTCATCTATTTCTTCAGGTATTTTTTTTATAAGATTTTTTATTAAAAAATAATAATATAAAATATATGTATAGAAAACAATGACTTACTGAGTGAATCAAATTGTGAAAGTAATAATTTTTCAAATAATGGATCACCTGGGGTCAATGAATTTAATGACTTTTTACAAATATCAAATCCTTTAAAAACATTTATTCCTTCACTATCTGGTAAGACCAATAAAATAATCATTGAAACAAATATAATTTGACGCTATTTTTTAGACATTTCTCCTAAAAAACAAACAGAAACAAAGGAAGATACATTAAATTTAGATTTATTTGAAGAATTAAATATTCTTGGGAAAGTTATTTTAAATAAACCTGATGAATTTAAAACGGTTGAAAAGTAAATTATTATCCAAAGTTTTTATATTTTCATGTAACTATAAACTATTTTACAGAACATTAAATTTGTCTGATACGGAATTTAATTTGGACGTTATAAAAAATAATGGTGAATCTGAAGAATCATTGGACATAGAAAATTCTAGATCATTTTTACAATCAAAAAATGATAGTTGTGAATTAAAGCCTCTTGGTGACTTAACTATTCAAATTGACGACATTATTCAGTGTATGCATTCAATTATTATGTTTATAAGTTGTTTTAAATATTACATTATTTTTAAATATACATACATACATATATATATATATATATATATATATATATATATATGTGTTTTTATATTTTGTAATACTATCATTTGTCTTAACATAATGCCATTTTAACTATGTGTGTTGTAATGTATGTATTAATGTACTTATTTATATTATTTTAGGTCCTGATTCAATCATTGTCAGTTTATTTAATAAAAATGATATTAGCACAGAACTACATTTAGCAGCCAACAAACCAAGAGATAATGTTATAGTTTTTGTTGTAACTACTAGAAGCAAATGCAAACAGCCATTATTTAATTTTTCATTTCAACCAGTTATCCCAAAAGTATAATACATCAAATGCAATTAATATTCTGTAATAAAATTAATTTGTAATTTCTCTTAGGATTGTAGGTTACGTATTTTACCACAATCACAAACCGATCTTCCTATTTATAATGCATTTTTACCTCAAGAAACTATCGTACAAATCATGCTAGTGGCAACTCATAAGGTGATTTTTTTTTTTAATTTTTAATAACGTAATATATAATTGGAAATTATAATTATGTTTGAATTATTTTTTAGAAATATATTTCCCTAAAATATGTGATTAGTTACACAATGGATGGCGAAATGTTTACAGAATTTGGCGAAACTGAACAGCTTTGTATAGATTAATTTTCTTATTATCTCAATGAATACTTATCAAAAATTTAAGTATTATATCACCTTGACTAATAATATTGAACTATTTCAATATGTCAAAGTATTAACTATTATTATTTAATAATTGTTACATATTTATTTGTATCAGTAACAAATAAGGGAATATAATGTAAATTGTATGACTTGTATAATTCATAAGCTATTTATTACTAATAATTATTTACCATTAAAAACTAGTCAAAAATATTGATTACTCATTTCTAGTATTGATCTAGTCTAAGTATATGTGTATAATATTAAATGGAAATATTCTTTTAGCCGACCTAATTAAAACTATTTTTTTAAAAAAATATTAAATGTTACGAATTATTATTATATTTTAATTTTTTATTCTTTAAACATATTTATTTTAATATTAAAATTATATTTAGCAACATGGTATTTTTTGTAACCATGAATTATAAACTAGCAACAGGATGCAATTTTATAAATGTTTGATTTATTGTATACATAACTATCCAAGTACAGATTTAAAGTTTAATATTTGTTATAAAAATATTATACATACATATAAATAGATAGATATTATTTATCGTATCATATTTATGCCATAATACTTTTTAAATATATATTAACAAAATAAAAATATTTAATTTTTACTTAAAAATTGTGAAAACAATAAAATTTATCCTAGAACTTTTTTTTATATTTTTATTAAAAACAATCCTCAATCTGTATTTTAGAGTAACAATAAGATGAGTGGAATATGCAAAGTGAGAGATGCCATTCAATGATGGCTCTTCAATGTGTTAAAAAGTATTAGAACTTAAAATTAATAAACTTAAAAAGTATGAAATATTTATTAATGTAAAATGTAATTTTCTGCGTAGAAATTCAAATATCTAAAACATAATAACTATCTAGTTATATAAATATCAACATAACACATCATTGGTAAATAATGTAAAAATAATTTTGACAGAGTAACACTTGTTTTTTATTCCAAGGCATATGCGTAACAGCATTTGTTTTCCATTTTACGCGGGTTTAGCGTCAGAGATCGGATTGTTACCACGGTATAATAAAATTTTCCATGGCGTCGTTACCGAGATAAACCGTTTCTAACTTCTAATGTGTCGCCGTGTTCCTACTATTTGACCGATCGACCGTCGCGCCATTGCCACCGCCATCACACACGGGTGTCTCACAAACACGTTGTTTTGGTGTGGTTCCCTGTGTGTATTTTTTGTCTTTTCTTATTGTCGGCTTTTGCACCGACATTATTGTTCGTGTTTACGATAAATTAGTTTCATACGACAACGTACAAACCGCGAACGCTGCCGAAGTAAAAGCGAAAACATCTACGGCCGTGTCATCGTAGTAGCAGACTTTGGTACACCGTTTCGCCGATAAGATAATGGTGAGTTAAACACTGACTATATTATGGTTGTTAATGTAATACCTAAGTATTACTCTCCCGTCCACACGCTTACGATTCCCGGTGATTATGCAGTTTTTTCTTACCCGAAAAATCACTGTCGTGTACGTCTAGGTCAAAAATAACCTAACAACAAAAAATCTATAAAAATATTCTCTGTACCATATTTTTTTTCTTGCGTTTAAGAACATACGTTGCTAAGCAATCAATCGTGTTGTAGTCACGGTCGTTTCGCTATAAGCACAAACGCTTGTTTAAAACGCGATTTCCGAATTGCATAATCATCATCTGTCGCACGTTATTTCATCTTCCCCGTCATAAAAAAAACACGATCACATTAAATATACACAAAAAAAAGTATTTACATACGTAGTTTTTAAGTCCGTGTCTTGAGCCGAACTAATATTATTTGTTTTGTTACGCAATTTTTTCCTGCCAATTTCCTTCCATCTCCAGTCAAATTGATTATGGCGGACGACTTTGACATTGAAGCTTTGCTCGAAGCGCCCTTTAACAAAAAAGAACCAGAAACACGGCCGAAAGAAAGTAACGGCACGGAAGAAAAATCGCGTAAAGACAACAAGTCTCGTAAAAGTCGTCATCGTACTAGATCTCGATCGCGTGATAAGTCCCGTAAACGTAGTCGATCTAAAGACCGTAGACACAGACGGAAAAGTCGGTCTAGAGATAGACACCGTAGTCGTTCCAGAGACCGTCACTCACGCCGACGATCTAAAGATAAACGCAGTCGTTCTCGTTCACCTATCAAACTACCTAAATATGGACCACCTTTACCTCCTCCTCGTTATGGTAGAAAACAATCGCCCTTGGCGTCTAAAGTGCCACCAGCTAGTATGTTAACCCCTGAAGAAAGAGATGCTAGAACTGTGTTTTGTATGCAACTTTCAAAAACCATTCGAGCTAGAGATTTAGAAGAATTTTTTTCATCTGTTGGCAAAGTCAGAGATGTTAGAATGATCACTTGTAATAAGACACGTCGGTTTAAGGGTATTGCTTACATAGAATTTAAAGATCCTGAATCTGTTCCACTTGCGATGGGTTTAAACGGCCAAAAGCTTTTAGGCGTTCCTATTGTTGTACAACCCACTCAAGCAGAAAAAAATCGCATGGCTAATTCTTTGCCTAATATGGTTCAGCGTACACATTATGGACCAATGAAATTATACGTCGGTTCGTTACATTATAACATTACTGAAGATATGTTAAGAGGTATATTTGAACCATTTGGACATGTCGATAATATACAATTAATGATGGATACTGAAACGGGTCGATCCAAAGGCTACGGGTTTTTGACTTATCGCAATGCTGAAGATGCTAAAAAAGCTCTTGAACATCTAAATGGATTTGAAATAGCTGGTCGACCAATGAAAGTGGGCCATGTGACTGAAAATCATTCTATGTATGACAAAACTGCATTTGAAGTTGATGAGCTAGATAGAGCTGGTTATGATTTGGGAGCTACTGGTAGACTACAGTTGATGTACAAATTAGCAGAAGGCACTGGATTCCCTATTCCTCAAGCTGCAGCTAATGCACTTCAAGTTGCCTCTGGAGTAACACCAACTACTCCAGCTACACCTGCAGTCCAGGTTACACCTCCAATTGCAACTCAATGTTTTTTGTTGGCCAACATGTTTGATCCAAACAAAGAGGACGTAAACAGTAATACTACATGGGAAAATGAAATTAAAGATGATGTTATTGAAGAATGTAATAAACATGGAGGTGTTTTACACGTATATGTAGATAAAGCATCTCCACAGGGTAATGTGTATGTCAAGTGTACAACAATTGATACTGCGCTTGCATCTGTAGCGGCTTTACATGGAAGATGGTTTGGTGGACGTGTAATCACCGCAGCCTATGTGCCTGTAACAAACTATCACAATTTGTTTCCAGAAGCTTCTTCACTTTCAACCCTTTTGGTATCATCCAGAAGTAAAAATTAACAATTTTTGTATTAAAATTTAATTATTTTATTTTTTTAAAACACAATTAACATAACAATATAAATGTTCATAATATTCTCTCTAGAATAAAAACTACCTACCTATTTGCCTAAGCATTTAGTTTAGTCAATCTTTTTTCAATAGGAAATAAATTAATATGTGGTTATATTATACAAATTGTGATCGAATTTAAGTTGTAGAAGTTATATAAATTTCTTAAATTTCATTTTTACATATATAATGTTTCCATGTCAACTGATGTCAGTAGCTGTAGGACGTACATTTTATGTTTGGAGTAATTTTTTTAATTAAATGAACTTAGTAGTTAGGCTACTATTTGAATTTTATTTTTTTTTTTTTTACGTCTGTTAGTCTATATCTGAATATAAATTAATTTTCTTTTGTTGGCATTGTCATGTTAAACATTTTTTTTTAGTATACTAATAAATGTCAAATAGTCTTATATTTATTTGTTTGTAATGAACTACATACCTATTGTACAACTAATAAAACTAGTTGTCATTTTTCTACTCATCCTCGTTCACAATTGTGTTACCTATTCAGATTCATTATGGTATTTATGAATCTGTACTTAAATTGAGTACATATGAATGTATTTTATATTTCCCATGAAATGTGTTGGTTAACTGACCTAATCTAACTCCTATCACTAAATAAATCTATAAGGTATTAGATTTAAGAGATAAATGAAAGTATTTACTTACATATTAAATTTGATTCCTATAGAACTACTATATTTCATCTTTGTAAAATGTAATCTTGTACAGAATTTATTAACAATTCTTTGTGCAGTAATTGACAATATTAAATAATTTTATATATACAATATCAATCATTTAACAGGTGTAAATATATTTATCTTAACATGTAGTTATTTGCTGCATTAAAAATTAGTAGGTAGTAGTGGGTATTCAAATTACAAATTATTAATAAAACATTAACAATTCATTATATATATATATACACAATAGTTTATCATTAAGTCATTCACTGTATTTTCATATTTTATTAATGTACTTTTTCAAACTATAATTAAAAACATTTTAATTTATTAAAATAAAATATGTAGTATTTTGCATTTTTATTATCTTAACCATATATTGTGATTTTGTAACAAAATATTTTTATATTCTGTAATAATTACAATTTTATTTCCGCCTCCGTTTTATTATTCAATTCTGTTTAGTCATTTATAATAAATAGTTAATATTTATAAATTATGCAATACTTTTACCATTTTAGAAATTAGGTGGAAAATTCTATTTGTTTCCATAGTAATCTTAAAGTAATTTTAATCTCGCATAAAATTGAAAATTATACAATATATATATATATATGGAAATAAATTTTTGAACAAATAAACAAATCGGAACATATTTTATATTTTCTTATGTGTATGCGTATATAAATGTTTTTAAATACTAGGTGTATAACGTTGATAATTTTACTTATACTTATTTAATATTAAATTATATTTCACCTTATTTAGTTTATACGTTTTTTTAATATGTAATATGTCTCAAGTATTTTTCTATTTTTTAATTATAGGCGTAATATATATATGTTACTACAAATATTTTGATATTAGTTTACAGTAAAGTGTACTTACTTAATAATAAAAATGTATTATTTTATTTATATATATATGTGTATATATATATAATTTTTTTTTTATTTTATTCATTGTATTAAATAATATAATTGACCAAATCATTATAATTTATATCGTTTATTTAAAATTTGAAATAAAATTTAAACTAAATTATCCACATATTTTGTTTTAACTGAATTATTTTTATTCAAAAATTCTAATACAAATTTTATATTTTTATATATATTAATGATTATCATACGGAAAACTTTGATTTTTTTTTTTTTTTACATTAAAATTTATCCATTCTATGGATGTATTTTGAACCGCTAATTAATTCTACTTAAGTTTAAATACTAGTTTTAGTAGAATTTCGTTCTAAATATCTTCGTTTCCGCAGGCAAAACTAACAGTACTTTACGAACACGCCACCGGCTTCACGCTGTTTAAGGTTAAAGAATTTGAAGAAATAGGTTCAGAATTATCACAAGTCGAAAAATCTGTACGTGACTTGCAACGTTTCACCAAAATCATTGAGCTATTGGCATTTGCTCCTTTCAAAACATCTGTTGATGCATTGGAATCCATCAACAGCATTTCTGAAGGTACAAAACAATAAAATCTGACGTCCATCTGCTGTGTCCTGGTTTCATCAAGTTGTGTTTATTATCACGTTCATAGGTGTGTTGCCAGAGACTTTGCAAACATTCTTAGAATCCAATATACCTTTAATGGGTAAAATGTCAAACATCACTTTAGGAGTTGCTGACAGCAAATTGGGAGCTAGCATAAATGAAAAACTTGGGCTCAAAATACAACATACTGGATATGTGCTCGAGATATTGAGAGGTCTGTTTTGTTTAATTCTCATTTTGCTTTGGTATACAAATTAAAAACAAACTTAAAAAAAAATTATACTTTGACCACTTAAATAATTTTTTTAAAAACTAAATGAAAATGAACACAAACTTCTATAAATGTTCGATAAATCTTTAAATATGTTTTTATGTTTCAGGTAAGTAATATATAATTAATTATAATAATACATTAAGTATATACATATACGTATACTAATATTATTTTATCTATTAGCTTCTATTAACGGTAAATTTAATATTTGTTAAACGCAATTTGACGCAGGTATTAGATATCACTTTCCATCTCTCATGAAGGGATTTGCACCAAAATTGGAAGGCATTGCTCAATTGGGTTTAGGTCATAGTTATTCTAGAGCTAAAGTTAAGTTCAATGTAAACAAAGTCGATAACATGATTATACACAGTGTATCATTGCTTGATCAATTAGACAAAGACTTGAATACTTACTCAATGCGTATCAGGTAATGTTAACATCGTTGAATGGAAGATATGGTCATGTTGGCAATTTATTTTCATAATAATTTATTTTATACGACAGAGAATGGTACTCCTATCATTTCCCAGAACTCTACAAGATTGTACCTGAAAATTATTTGTTTGCTAAAGTTGTGAAGTATATTGGTGATCGTAAGCAATTGACTGATGAAAAAATTGAAGGTCTAGAAGAGATTATAATGGATGCAGGGAAAGCAGCGGCAATTTTGAGTGCTGCTAAATCATCAATGGGTAATGAACATTAACAGTGTTGTGTATGTTCTATAGAATAAATATTATCCTTAATCATTCTAGGTATGGATATTTCTCCGGTCGATCTAACAAATGTGTTGTTGTTTACCAGCCGTGTTATATCGTTGTCTGAATACAGAAAAAGTCTATCAGAATATTTAAAAAATAAAATGGGAATTGTCGCCCCCAACATGGCTGCTTTAATTGGTGAACAAGTTGGAGCCAGGCTTATTTCTAAAGCTGGTTCATTGACAAATTTAGCCAAATGCCCTGCATCCACTGTCCAAATTTTGGGTGCAGAAAAAGCTCTATTTAGGTAAACATTTCTGAAAACTTTTATTTATTGTTATTTTACTTTATTGATTCATCTTTGAAGAGCCATGAAGACTAAAACAAATACTCCAAAATACGGTCTCATATATCATTCAACATTCATTGGTCGAGCTGGCAGACAATTTAAAGGGCGGGCTTCTCGTTTCCTCTCAAATAAATTAAGTATCGCTAGTCGTATTGATGCCTTTTCAGGTATTATTTTTGGGAATTTATCTCTATTCTGATATTTTATTACCTTATATATATTAATGTTTCACGTTTTTCATTTTTAGAAAATCCGTGCAACATTTTTGGTGAGAAAATGAAACAACAATGTGAAGATAGACTAAAGTTTTTTGAAACTGGAGAAAAACCTCCGAAAAATGTTGATGTCATGCATGATGCTCTTCAAGAATCACTAGTCATACTACAACAGGTATCCCATCTCGCGCACTAAAAATTTGCAATAATTAGTGAGCTTTATGTTTATTGTTTTATTATGTTTAGAATGAAAGTTTGAATACTAGTGTTAAACGCAAGAAAACTAAGAAAGAGAAAAAATCAAAAAAGAAGAAAGTTGACGACCAAGAAAATGGCGAAGAATAATTGTTTTCTATTTTATTGACAATTTTTTACACCTGAATAAATATATCATTTATTTAACATTAAATACAATTTCGATGTTACTCCTTTTGCAGAACAACAGTTCTTTCACCTGTACCTTTGAAATTTTAATATTGTGAAATATAATGTATATCAATTTAAGTAAATGTTGACCATGTATTGAATCCTATATATTCAACTAGGTATATATTTGCCCAGTGTAGTATCATTGATTGTTCTCTGGTGCTGGAAAGCAGTGACATTTGCAAATTGTCTTTTTTTTGCTATATCTTTGAACGTCTTGACTAGGTATTATTCGCGAAATTTCCTACTTCCATCAACAAATAGGTATCAAATGTGATGATAAAGACCAAATGTTGGTGGCGTTGTAACGATAAAACTTATCGAGTAAAATTTAGGAATCATTCGCGATTATATTTATTTTGCTCGTGGACTAAAATTCGTTTTATTTCTACGAGTTTGGAAAATACAAACTGGTTCTATTATTCCCCAACAATAACTGTCGTCGATTTCGTTTGAAGAACATACAGTCATACACGGTGCAGGTGACAACTGACTTGTATAAGACAAAACAACGATGTTATGGGACTGCCCCGGCAGATACCCGACGACGATTTACTGGCCAAAAATAATAGACTGGTCACTTTGTCCTAATCTCGAGGGCAAACGCGCGTTTTAGCAGAAAATTGCTGTTCGACGTGTCGTTTTGGAGTGTTCTGGTATTTCACTTCCCGCTCGTTCAGTTAGCCGACGAACTAGACATATACGCGATGTATATATATATTTGTATATGTTCTCCGGGCACAGGGTGTACATAGTACTCGTCACGCAGGCAACTATTGTTGAATATCCGAAAAACCGACGGGTCCTCGACGCAAAAACATCGGTAATATAATAATATTGTGGACGATGCTCAGACGACAGTTCAAGTGTCCGGTGAACGTATCGCCCCTGATCCGGATGACTCGGTGGTGCTTATTGTTCGCCGGCTTCGGGTACGGCGTGTATCGCCACAACGCTCTGCAACGTCACGAAGACAAATTGCGCGCGATCCGCCGGCAACGGGACAACAGCGGATTTTGTCGGACCATCAACGTCGTTGATCGGCCCGAAAAGACGACCGACGTCGTTGGTCGATCCGAGAAGACGACCGACGTCGTTGATCGGCTCGAGAAGATGACCGACGTCGTTGATCGGCCCGAAAAGACGACCGACGTCGTTGGTCGATCCGAGAAGACGACCGACGTCGTTGATCGGCTCGAGAAGATGACCGACGTCGTTGATCG
>JAIPRN010000678.1:0-40096 GCA_025469175.1 Geopemphigus sp. TES_GeoC_2020
GTAGCTAAACACGATTGAGGAGGATATGAGGATTGCTGGTGTGTGCGTCGAGGATGTGGGAGATCGGGGCAAATGGAGGTTTAAGACTAAGGTGGCCGACCCCAAATAAATGGGATTAAGGCGAGGATGATGATGATGAAAATTCTAGCTTAGGTTGTTATTTTCATTTACATTTGTTTCTAATTTTAATTGCGTATAAATGATTATTTTATTTATTTTTGAATAAATAAATTTATCTTCAGCCATGTAAATGGTAAATGTTTATTTATGTTGAAATATAGTGAAACATCTTTAAGATATGTTTTTATAAATATTTATGAAATTTGGTTTTATGTTCAAAAAAATTATTTTTATTTAAAGTATGCTCGAGGTAGGTTTTATCATAACTGATAAGTTAGAGTTTGAATTTAAGCATCATAATATAAATATAATAAAAGTTGTTTGCGTATTACTATAATAATAATTTTATAGCTGGTGTTATGTTTGTGCCGTATGAAAAATGTGAAGATGGTCACGAAGCACATTGGACTATTAATTATTTGAGTCATTTTTTACTAACTGAGTTGTTATTACCAATTTTGAAAACTAGTGGCACAGAATATGAGAATGCAAGAATAGTTAATGTATCTTCTTGTGCTCATGAAGCTTCTCCTGTACTTTATTTCGACACAATTAGTAATAGGTAATTAGTAATTACTTAGTTTTAATTTATTTTAAACATCTATTCGAAATAATTCAAAATGAATTTCATGTATTATAATTTGATTGTTAGTCAAGGGTACATCACAAATGCAGCTTATGCAAAATCTAAATTGGCCCAAATAATGTTAACAAAATATTACAATAAAAAATTGTCAAATACTAATGTTCAAGTTTTGGCTGTACATCCTGGTATAGTTAATACGGAGTTATTTGAGGGTACATTATTAAAAATAACCATGCCTTGGGTGTTGAAATACGTTTGCAAAGTAAATTATAATTTTATTTTTTTGTCAACAATGTTTTGTATAATTTTTTTGATCAAATTTTTGCTTTCAGACACCTGAAGAAGGATCACGAAGTGTTGCTTATGCTTGTGTTTCCCCAGAATTAGAAGGATGTGGTGGTTATTATGCTAATTGTCAACTATCGAAGAATTTACCATACGCCGATAATGAAGTAGTACAAAAAAAACTTTTCGATACGTCTATGGCCATGGTAAAACATTTTTTGAATGTAAATTGATTTGCAATTATGAACTCATTCTTCTGAGTTACTATTTCATTTTTATCATCAAATGCATTGATACATGTTATTTTAATCTCTTCAAAGACTGATTTAACTATTGACAATTGTATTTTTAAGTAAATTAATTTGAAAAGAATTTTCTTATTATAGCTATATAAGTAAAAATAATGTGTATAATTATCATGACTTTATAAATGTACTTGGTGTATTGTTAAATATTAATTTGTATATGATTATTGCTATTTCACAACAATTGTATTATTTTTAAAATATAAATTATTGTTATTTTACATCATAAGCAGACATGAAATTATTATAGTGGTTATAGATGACTGTATGAAAATTGTATATTGTTTAATATAGATATAAATAAAAATTATCGGTTTAAATGGATTATAAATAAATATAAATTGAAGGAATATATTCCAATATAATTTGATACCTATACATTTCTTAATTACAATTTTTCATTGTATTATTTTACCAATAGCTTTACCTAATTATTTATCATAAGATACCATTTACAGCTTATTTATACATTTTCCCATGAACAATTTACCTCCAATATTGTCTCGGACTACAATATTTTGGTATAATGGTTGTTTGTTATGACTTGATTAAAAACGTTTAGTTGATAACTGACAGTGTTAGATATTAAATTTTGTTTTTATTTTGACAAATATAGTTATTATGGATATTTAAAATATTTTTTCTAAGTAGAATATTAAAATATTACAGTAAGTTATGAAATCAAAATGTGTTCAAAATATTGATACATTAATTTTGAGTAAATTATATATACAACTATTTTAAAAATATAACTTATTGAAAGAAGGTAATAAAACGTAACAAATTTTTTTATAAAACATAACATTTAAAATAATGTACAAAATAAAAAAACTAATCAATTGCACAGTTATTAATAAAAAAAAAAAGTAAATAATAACAATTAATGTATTTCAAATATTGATTACAAAAAAAAAATATTGTGCTAATAAATTAGTAGTTCTTGCTAATCTAAATAAAATAATATTTAATAGCTACTAAAAATGTATTGCACTAAATTAAAATATATATATATATTTTATAATAAACACAACATTTTTGTTCCTAGTTGTACTAATAAATTGTTACTTAATAGCTTATATACATTATAACAAAACTATAAAATATAAAACAAATTATAATTAATATAAAGATTATTTGTTCAATTGATATTAAAATTATAAATTTGACTTATATAATTAAATAATGAGAACGATCAGCATTATATTTAACCAATACTATAACATAAATATTTAAGAATAAAAACAAATAAATTCTAGTTGAATTAAGGTTATACTATAAAATACTGTTATATAATACTTGTAATTTTAAATTGTAAACACAATACACTCAAAGTTGTAAACAAATATAATGTCTGTTTATAGATTATGTAAAAAAAAATAAAATGACCATATTATTGAGCACAACACTTCTTTTGGAAGAACATCTGTGTAACATTGTAAAACAACCATGATACAAACAAAATATTGATAAAGAATAAAATTATTATTAAGTAATATCAATTTGGTGTTAAGTTAAATTATAATACTAATTACTTTTGCTCATAAAGTTACTGTCGGGTAACATTTTTTAAACATTATTAGATTGACTTCAGGGAAAATTTGTAGTTTGATTAAATTTACCCTGTGATAAGCTTAGTTTTATACCCACAATAATAAAATAATACTGATACGTTTTCAACGATTACAACAGTAATCATTTATGGTTTTAGATGTTCTGGTATTAAATGGTAATGATTGTGGACTGTCAGCAGATATTCCTTTGGATTTAGCTTGCTAAAATAAAGTTAATATTTTATACAGTTGAATACAATTTTATAAATGGTTATCAACCAATTTAACTTTGTTAAACTAGATAATTATTTTCAATTCTTAGATTTAATTTAAATAACGAAAAACTTTATACCAATTTAGTATATAATTTTTACCTCCATTAATTCTGAAGCAATTTGAACAAATAATTTTTCAACATTATCTGCTTGTTTTGCCGATGTTTCTAAATAGCGCATGTCATGTCTTTGAGCAAAATCCTGACCGACATGAGAAGGAATTTCACGGTCTTCTTTATCTATTTTGTTACCTAAAATATTATTAAACTGTAGAATGCAATGTAAAGTATTAAATAGTTATTAAACAATTTATATATTACTAATAAAGGCGAGGAAGAAAAAGACTTACCAACTAAAACTCGTAATACTCTATTATTGGCATATTCATCAATTTCACGAAGCCAGTCATTAAGGCAATCAAATGTTGGCTGAGATGTTATATCATAAATTAATATTAAGGCATGTGCTGAACGATAATAACTTTGAGTAATGGAGCGGAATCTTTCTTGTCCTGCTGTGTCCCAAATTTGAAGCTATTAAAGTAAAAATTTATAAAAATAAATACTTAGGAAGTACAATTTAGTAACAATAAATTATATTGATTTTTGAAAAAAATTAATTATTGTATTAGAAGGTAAATAAGAAAACAAAGTTTAATGGAAATCTAAACATAAATAAGATATTTGAATTTTTACCATGAATAATCGTTATAATTTACTTTAACTTTTTCGTTGTCTATTTCAATTGTTTTTATCATGAAATCCACTCCAATTGTTGCACCTTGACCAGGAGGAAACATTCCCTAAAAAAAAAATAAATAAATTTGATTAATTATATTTAAATTATTTATTATTCATCATAATGATAAAATGAAGCTAATTTAATATTAACTTGTATTATAAAAAGTAATTTATACAATTGTCATATAAAATATAGATAATTTTTAAACTAAAACACCTTAAAATCATTTTTTTTTCATCGTCAGCTATTAAAATCATTATCATAGCAGAATTTGACATTTGATAAATATAAAAATTTATCTTAATTATCGGTAGTTAATATAACGGATCCTAATATCTCTTATTAATAGCTTGTATAAAAAATTAACTTCAAACAAAATTAAATAATTTAATAGAAATAACTAAATACAAGTAATTTATTTATGTTAAATTCATTTTTTAATTAATATATAATCGAGACAGTTAATGATGATGGATACATTTTTCTCAACAAATCTTATGGTAAAATCAAAGCATTAGTACATACTTGGGTGAACCGTCGAACTAAACAAGTTTTGCCAACGCCTGCATTACCGACTAGTACTACTTTAAATAGGAATTTGTAGTCTTCCATTACAGAGAAAGTTTACGGATCTAGAACGAAAATAGTAAATTGGTAAACAATAGGTCGTATAAATATAAATAAACGAATACAAGTATTTACTTTTGTCACAAACAAAACATTTACATTCTATCTATTAAAATCAAGCGACTTGTTCAATTTTTTTTAACATTTAAAACAAATTGTATAAAAATATCAAAAAAAACAGTAAAATGACTAATTAGTCATAAACATTCAAACAATGGAAGTCGTACTACTATAATGTAGTTTTATATTTTTATGATATAAATTAGATATATGCTTATGTACAATATATATATATATATATATATATATATATATATTATATGCGAGTGTGTGCCTAATAAATATAATAATAATCATTAACGAGTTACGCGTTGATAAAAATGTAATATTGATAAGACAGGTAAATGCAACTAAACATATTACGGAGTTATCCAACACACGCCCACCTAATTTCGTCATGTTTTTCACCCACGAAATAAACGCAGGGATCGTTATGTTGGCGACTCTGCTACTGCTTACGTGCCGTTTGTTCGATGTCGATGTGTAGAGTGGGGAGAGACCATCATATGTAGCATATTAGGGTATTGCGATATATTTTGTGTCCGCCATCTTGTACTACATTCATTCAACATTCGATTGCGATTGAAAAAACGTCGAGCATTTTATGTCATTTTAAACGTTTGTTCAGTTCATCGTTCCTAACAGAATATTGTTATTATTTCGAATACTGTCGTTCAAAAGAACGACGAATAAAAACAGAAGACCACGTACACACTACATACACACACTATATACACACACAAACACACACACACAGGCTTGCACGTTTGTCAAATGTGTTCCGGTTTCTCGTCGTTTCAAGCTGTCCTACGACGGAAATGAAAGAAAACTAATGCTCACGTCCAAACGGTCGTCGGCGACGAAGTTAGAATTCCACGTACTTTCGGGTAAGTGCGATCCATGTTTCGAAATAACGCGTTTAACGTAATCGTCCGATATCGAGACGACGTTTTTTTTTAATCTGTGGCCGTGACGATGTAAGCCATTTTTTTATCCGTCGACACCTATTAATCGCTTAACGATGATGATATTATGTGTGTCAACAATCTCAATAACGGTATAAACGTATTCTCGTTTATCGATTTTCAATTGAAAATGTTGGTTTAATGAAATACCATTATTTAATGGCGTATTATATTTATGCCAATATCGCATTATAATACAAAAATTTCTAGTGGCTACACCGTTGTACGTTCAACATGTTATTAAATATCTACATTTATTGCGATATATAATCAATTTCAATTTCTACTTGTTTCTCTTCAAATTATGTTTTGTTATGACTAAACTATTTTAAAAAATGTATATTATAATTTTTATATGATGAATTTGTATATTATTTGTTTTCATTTTAAGACACGTTCTCTTAACAAACATTTATATGTTTTATAAATGTTAGGAAAAATTAAGAAGCATTAAACAAAAGTGTTACAACTCGTCCAATTAACAAGTAAACAGTATTATGCAATAGTAGTCTATGATATTAAAAAATTCTTTTTGCAGACTTACTGTTTTTAATTTATCATTTATGCAATAAATTTTTTATTTTTTAATAATGCTATATACAATATAAGTAATCAGAATATTTTAAAAAATATGCGCTTTAAAATTAAATGTTTTTAAAATTTTTGTTATTTCAATACATTACCTTTAATAGGTAAAATGTGTCTGAAATCATTGGAATAATTGACATTTTAATTATCTGTGTCTTACAAATTTTACTTCTTTTTTAATACATTATTTTGATAATTGTTAATAAAAAAGATTTTGTTTAAATTATTGTACATTGTATGCTACAAATAAACTTTAAAGATGATTGAATATTTACTGTAAGTGTCATAATTATTTTTCTTTATTTCTAACATTTATAGTTTATTTTTTAAATTTATTTACCTAATAAATATGTAGTTTAATTATTTGTAATTTTTTGAGGACTTTCTATTTACTGAGTGGGTGTAATTTCATTGAAATTTCTTATTAAAAAAGATTATATTTTTTTAGTATATCTAAAAATCATATTTCATTTTATGTAAATCATATATACATATATATTTAAAGTAATTTACTTATTTAAATAAATTAAAATAAATACATGTTTATGTATGTAATGAAAATTAGTATATATTCACTAATGTAAGTTAGTATTCATAAATTAAATTAATTTAGTAAGAATAAATAAAAATATTTAATTAAAATATTTCTTATTAATTATTGTTTTATTATGTTTGCACACTATTTATATATACTTTGTTTTTTTTTTTATTTAATTATAAGTAAAGTGATTAGACATATGGCACCTATAAATTTTAAGTGAACGATCATCGTGGTTTTTTTTATTACAAGTGTTTCTATATTAATTTAATAATAAATTTTTATTTTTAGTATATTAAGCATTATATTATTATTAAATACTTAACATAAAATTTCTTAGTTTTTTAAAAATTAATGTTTTGTCATTAATTTTTTTTTTAAATTTGGTATTTTATAAATCTTGTAACTTGTGTAAAATCATTATTTAATAATATTTATTATCCGTGTATTATATGCATCTGGATTATATACAAATTTTTTTACGATAACAAAACATACATTAAGTATTTAGTATTTTTTGTATACTTAGTATAAACTTCTTATAACAATCTTTTTTAAATTTCTGTATTATATATATATTAGTTACACAAAACTGTTATTTATTAAATATAAATAATGTATATGTAAAAACATTGATAACTGATACTTTGATTATGACACATTAAACCATAAAAATATATCTAATTACTTGTAAATTCGATTTAACATTTGGAATAATATATTTGTAATATGTAATGTTACTCATATTAATCGATTGACCTATTGATTAGATATTCTGTATATAGGGTACAACACTAATATGATTACATTTGTATAATTTGATACATTGATTAAATATACTTTACTGCGCTTATTCATTATTTTATTGCTATTTAATGACAATCTAAATATTTTATATTTCAATATTTATACTTAATTAAGACAGTTCCTTAATAAATTTACATCAAATAAGCTCAGCAATGTAATTACAATATGTAAATGAGATAATCAATACTGTGTTTTAATCATTGAATTTATTTGTTATTTTTTAAATTTATTACTCATTTGGAATGTCTAAGAATATATTAGTTTGGTATCATCTTAATCATTAACATTAATATGTAAATAGATAATGTTTGTAATGATTTGCTGATTATTCATTGATTTAAATTTGAAATTGTATTTTTAACTTACTTATATATTTAAATTTTATCTGAATTAATGCGCTTAACTTTTAATGTATAAATTATTTATATTATGTTTTAGTTGTGGATGTATTGGCATTTTAAAATCAGATTGAAACAAAATCTACGATGACCGCCAAGGAAAAAGAAGTTGCAGAAGAATACTCTAACGCCTTAGCTGATCTCAACATCAATAGCAAGCCTTTGATAAACATGTTGACTATGCTGGCTGAAGAGAACTCTGCTTATGCGCCAATCATTGTACAGTGTATTGAAAGACAACTGCATAAGGTTTTTAAACTTTATAATAGTAACGAATATTTTAAAATCATAGCAAAGGGATATTCATCATTGTATGATTCCAAATTGTATGTCAACAAGGATATTGATCCTACCTAATTTATTAACTTATCTAACATGTTGGGATGATTTGTTCTCAAAGGGATATCTACTAGATGAGATTAAACTAATGAAATTTGTTGATTTTGGATTATAACAATGGTGAAGTTATCCTTTTGGTTATGATAACATATATTTAGTTAAAGTACAAATATATGTGAATATTTACAATATTAAAACAAACATGAAATAAAAATATATGATGTGACTAAATATGGTATACGTCCTTTTTGGTCCTCTTTTTTTTTTTAATATCATCCGCTGAATAATACTTTTAAAAGTTTAATAAAAACATGAAAAATAAATGGTTTGCTTTTTAAAATAATTGGTTTTTAATAAAAATGTATTGTAAATGAAATGAAATATAATACTAGTAATGTATTCAATATATAATTTATATGAAAGTGTAAATAAAATCTAAAAATTGGTTAATGTTTCTTTAACATTGCTTTACTTCTATATATACCTATATACAATGTGTAAACATTGATATGGATACAAATTTAGAATGATAATCATTTTCTTTATTCAAATGATTGATCTAATTTGTATTGGGAGATAACTCCAGAAGACTACAAGTTCAGATACTCCAATGAAGATAATGGATATAAGTGAAATGTGTTAATGATTTAAATGAATAAATGATATAAGGAAAAAATATTATTTTTGAGGTTAAACCTTTATGTTACTTATAACTATTAGTAATAAAACATAAAGGTAGGTATTAAAAACAGCAGTTGTTACTACTTCTACTGTTATGAGGACATTGTATTCAATAGCAAAAATTAAAATAAAATGAAATGCCTCAAAGTTTCTATTGATGGTGTAAAAAAGATTAAGTACATTGATATAACTTTAATTATATATTCGTTTAAGTATTCTAAATTCTTAGTTTTATGTATTTTAATAATTGGTCTTCAGTACTTCTGTGTAACTGTATAAACTGGTGAAAATGTTATAATCTATAATTAGATTTAACTTGCCACGTATTTTATTTATTTTAAGCGGATATACATATAAACCTTATATATTTGTTTGTTTATAAATACCAATTAGGTTTTTGTTCAATTTTAATAATTCATTTTATAAAAACTTATCTCAAATAATTTAAATATAAGGTAATTAGCATATAAAATTATAATTATACTATTATTTTTCTTTTCAACATATACTTCTTATTATTTTTTTGTTATAGTTAATTTTTATTTAAACAATATCAAAGAGTATCTTAAAGTAACTTAAATTTTTCATTAATATAAAGTTTCTTAGACAATTATAATATTTAGATTATTAATAACAAAAACAATTGTTAATAATAACAAAGGTTCTCAATTTCATTAAAGAAACTATTATACTTTTGAAAGTATATTAATAATGATTCTATACTATTTATACTTCATACAATACATATTCTTAGGTAATGTGTTTCGAAATATATATTGTAAGAAGAATCAATCGATTTAAAATTATAATAATAGAATGATCAAACTGTTAACAATTGTTCTTAAATTTGTATTATATTTAAAAGTAGATTAATAATTTATTATTTTATTATGTGGTGATACATTAAATAAAAATATTGATCAAAATATTTATATTTTTAATATTTTCACATACATAAACACATTGTTTGTGTGTATATATATTTGTTTTTTCAAAAAAATTAAATATATATTGTTAAATTATTTAATATTTATATTTTCGTTCGATTCGAAATATTTTCATTATTATGAGAATATTACAATTATATGATTTTAAATTGTTTATTTTTGTATTTAAAATTCATATATTTGTTTTAAAACTTACTGTATTCAGCCGAGTTAAGTTTCTTAGTATTATAGCTCTATGGTATATGATGAATTAAAAAAGTTAGATTAAAATTTAGACCTGACTAATATTATTCAATGTTGAAATTTTATTCTTATAGTTTAAAGTATTTGAAATAGTAGTGTTTTTAAAATATATTTTAATTAAAATATCCATCACTTAAATATGCGCAATATTTTACAAAATCATCTACTTTCTACATATTGTAGTTTAAACCATTCAAAATGTATTATACAAATCATTTCTTTGGTAGTAATTGATCTTAGGAAACTTAATTAAATATTATCTATTCTGTAAATAACAATTTTGTTATATTAATATTAATTGAGGTCAAAGAGGTGGTTTACCTTTGTCAGCGCATATTGGAGACTAGAGAAGATACTCTGGACCGCAAGGATGAAACTTTATTCAGGTTTGTTTTTAAACTTACATTTAATATTAATTATATTCAGGTGCAGGCAGACAGCAAGTTACTAGTGCTTTACTTAATTGACTCGGTTATCAAAAATGTTGGACAGCCATATATACCACTTTTCGTTCAAAATATTGAGAAAATTTTCGCTAGCACTTTCAATAAAGTAATTACTTTTTATAATTGATTAATTTTTTTTTTACATTTTTTTAATATTATATTTTTGTCTTAGGTTGATGAAAAAACTAGAGCAAATATGTTTAAATTGCGTTCTACTTGGAATGATGTTATAGCTCCTGCAAAATTGCATGCTCTTGATGTAACAATTAATGCAATTGACAAAAATTGGCCTATTAGCGCTGCTCCACCAAACATTCATTTTAATCCAAAATTTTTAAATAATGTATATATTCATCTGAATACATTTTATTATTTTCTATAGCTGGGTTTACTTTAAATATGAATTGCAACAAAAGTTTATATTTGTGAATTAATTAACGATATGTGACCTTATTAAACATATTTAAATGATAAAGTATTAGTAACCCTTAGTTTTAATGAATTGTAGTGATTCATATCCTATGTAAACCTAGTTCATTTATAATATTATTGGTATCAAATATTTTTAAAACATTTCAGATTAATCATACTGATACATCAAAACCTGTAAAACGTGCCTTACTTAATGAAGTAGATGAAACAGCTATGCGAGCTGAATTCATTAAGAAACAAAAAGAACTACTCGAGCTTAAACAAAAAACATTAGAACTAGAATTATTACATATTAAAAAGCAAAAGAAAGAAATGAATAAGATAAATGTTTCAAAAGTAAATAGTTTAAATTAATCATTAAGTCATATAATTAAAATAAAATAATTTTACAGAATTCCAATGCTAGTACTTCAGCCCTTAATATGGGTGTTTCTCCTGCAAATGATGATTATGCAAAATTTCAAACGTTACCTGATAGTCCTCGAAAAATGACTGAAGATCCAGTTAATAAAGTTGCACATATATTCAATGTGGAAACACCTTCAGTGCCAGTTCAAGTTGTTTCATCTTCTAAAAAAATTCAACCAGCATCTGTACCTGCTGTACACCTATCATTAAAAAATCTTCCTCAATCACATGTTTCACAGCAGCAACCACAGCAAACAAAAATGGTAATTTAATATTATTGGAATATTTTATAATTAATATTAATTTAATATTTTTTGTACAGGTTGTTGCTAATCAGTTTTTCAATTCAAATCAACAAATTCCTAAAATTAACCCAGTTAGTACACAATTGTTACAAACTCTAAATCGTGATCCTCGTTTAAGAAAAGTTGAAAATCCTATGAAGTCACCCCCGCATGACAATAAACAACAAGTTCTTAAAAATAAAGAAGAAAAAAAACTTGATAAACCTAAAAGAGATAGTTATAATAAACATAGAGATTTAAAAAGAAAAGAAATAAGCCCAACCCAATCACCATCTAAAAAAATTCTTTCAAGAAAACCACATAAGAAGATTGATCGTAAAGATAGAAATGTAAGAAATGAAAAATATCACAAGAGAAGAGACGAAAAAAACAGTAAAGAATCAGATATTAAGAAAAAAAGCATGTCACCTAGTGTAAAAATGCAGCAAAATGATACTGTAATAATACATCATGATACTCTTCCAAAAGATAATGATAAATTAATAAAGAATGAACCTAAAATTGATATTATTAGTACTGAAATTCCTGTAATTGAACCAATTGAAACAAATGTTCCTAAAGAAAAAGATATTATTACTGAAGAAGTTGGTGAAACCAAAATAAATAATTCCAAAAACTTGGTTTCTGAACTTCCCAAGAGTGATTCGCCTTTAGAAGATTCTGATTCGTTGAAACGTCTTCATATGTATATGCAAACGATGAAAAAATCTCCTGAACCATCAATTGCGCAACCACTAGAATTGAAGAATGACACAGATATACGTGCTGTTAAATCCAATCAAAGTAAGATTAAAATGTCTGATCAAATATATATTATCGTAAAATTCATTGTTGGCGACTTGTTGTTATTTTTAAATAAACTGGATACTTTTCTGCGCCAAAATAAAATGAAAACAATTTTACCTTTCCATAATGTCCTATTATCTCGGTTTTTTTATACATATATGTGTGTGTTTATGAATGGTTTTATTACCCGACAGCCATTTGGTGGATATTAATTTTTGTATATATATATACTTAAATATTGCTGCTTATTTCTGGTGCCTTGAAGACTTAGAAGAACATTATTCATTATTTATAAAATAAAATGAATAAAATCGTGTTTTTGTCTAATAATGGTTTCTAAAAATTTATTTAACGTTTAGAAATATAATTTTCTGTATGCAAAAATTGAATTTGAAATTGGTTAAATATTAAGAATTGTACGAGTTATGTAGTCTACATTATGTAATTTGTAGTTAAGATCTATTTTAATTGTAATGACAAGAGAATAGAAAAAAAATATTCAATTGTAATGTATTATAGATTTTGAGCGGAACCACGTTTTTTTCTTCAGGAATTTTTGTTGATTTATATGGTACTTTAGATTTGTTAAATTACAAGGGGAATGATTTTAATTTTTGATAAATTTGTCTTATAATTGTTAAATTTATTATTTTGTTAAAATACTAGGCATGATAAAAATGTGTTGGTAGTTTCGTGTGGCATATTGCTTTATGTATAATTATTTTACAATAATAACAAAAAGTTATAATTTTGTTTTTGTTATTATAATTACAGAAATTTAACTTATATTTGTTCCAAATTTAACAGCATTAAATTTTTTTAAATAAATTCTAACATTAGAAACTACTTCAATAACTCAACTCCGCTCAGAATTAGTAAAGGGTATAAATATTATTAATATACCCATCTAATATGGTCTGCTTACGAAGAGTATCTTTCTTCTGCATAAATCAGATATGAAGTACGTGGTATATATTTTTGAATTGTTATGAAAATTAAAGGTATGCTTGCAGACGTATTAATCACACCACAAAATGACATTGACTTAAGAATTATAGCCCCAACAACGAAGAGGACCTCGGATTCAATCAAAGTTGATGATATCGAACCTGTTGTAAAAAAAAGCAAATCTGAAATCATTGATGAGTAAGTTCCTTTATTTTTTTATTTGATAATATTTGTTTTATTTAATCAACTTGTTATATTTTAATTTATATCATTTTTGTCTCTAATATATAGTACAATTTAGAATTTTATGTCTAATTAGTTGGCAATTTAGTTTTTAATTGTTTGTTATTGTTTATTACATATTGTTGTATATCTGTATTCTCCAGAATTTTATTTTTATATTTGACTACAGTAAAATATAAATATTTAAATATGTTTAGATAATAATAGTATGCTTTATTATTTGGTGGTATAGAAAATGTATTTAAATGTTGACAAAAATGTGTCTATTTTTTATTTATTAGATTTCATAAGTATACAAATTTAAGAAAACTATTTGGAGGGTGTTTTGACTAATACATTTTTTAAAATTAATAACGAATCAGTTCATGATAAATGAACGCAATATTGCAGACATTGTATTTAATTTAACATTTAAAACATTAAAATGCATTTCTATTTCTGGTTTCTTATTCAATCTTGAATTAGCGTTTTTTAGAGAAAATAATATGTAGTCTTTAAAATTTTGTTTTGACATTTATTTTTGAAAAATAAATTCAATATGAATTATAGAATACATTATATTTTGTAATACCAATATTATAATTCAGATTCACCAACTGTTCAATAATATTTGCTATAAAATTAATTAATATCAGTAAATATAAATTTAAAAAAGAAAATGAAATAAATTAGAATTTAATTTAAGTATATCAAATTAATTATTTTATGAAATTATGTAATGCCTATTACTAATAAGTAAATTATTTTTTTATTTTTCATATAATTTAGAATTTAAAAGCTAGAATTTTTAAAATGATAAAATTACTTTGTTATTATTATTGTTTAAACAAAATTTATTTTTTATAATTGAAAATATACAAATTACTTTATATTTTGTTGAAAAATGTATATATTGTTATTATATAATACTCTCACTCTGTATACCACTCGCTTATACCTTATCTATAAGAAATAATTGTCATAGGAAATTTTGATAAATTTAAAGGGAAATCTCCGCTGCCAATATTAATAGAAGTATAAATAAATTAATAAATGTTGACTTATTTATTGTGAGCTTTGTAAATTTATACCAAGTATTGATAAAAATGTTTCATTTTTCAAATACCATTATATAATTTAATATTTATTTCTGTTTTGTATTACAATATGCTTACTTTTATTAGTTTTGTATTAATTACATTAATTATGGTAAAAATTATTTTCAGACTTTTTGGTGCAGAAGATGTAGACTTACGTACACTAGCAGCTCCACCAATTGCTACACCTATTGTACCTATACCACCTCCTCCACCTCAAATATCTGAAACTCCGAAACCTGAGATTGGTAAATCATGGGCAAAGTATAAAGAAATCAAACCAGATACATTTAAAACACCATATAAGTCACCCATAAAAAAATTGTCCAGTGAATTAAGTGACGTATTGGTTAGTAGTGACACAATGGATGTAGATATGAGAGCTAAGCCAACCCAAAACAATAAGAGTCACATTCTTAGGCAAGCTGAAGAAGCTTTGAATGCAGGAAGCATATCTTTTGATGAATATAAAAAAATTATGTGTCAGGTAAGAATAATGATATGGAATAATATTTTATTCTATAATTTTTTGTTATTTAAAGGCTTAAATATCAGGTTATTAGCCTATATGTGATATTGTTTATACCATTTATTATTATATTTTTTTATTAAGGTAATTGAAATGACCGAAGTAGAAAAATTGGAGGAAGCAAAGAAAACTAATGATAATAATGCAAAGTTAAAGGAATACACTATTCCAAAAATTACTCAACCAATCAATGGAAATGGTACTGATTTACAATCTAGTTTTGAAATTGCTACTTCTAGTAGTGAAAAATTACCGGTTACTGAAAACTCAACTAAACTTGGCACTTGGATTAAAAAATCAAATGATGTTAGTGGAAGTGATAGCGATTGTTCTTCAAAAAGTGGTTCTACTGGTTCAGAAGAAACAAAACGAATTAACAAAAAATCTGATTCTGAAGATAGGCCAGTATTTAAAAGGCGCAAAGCATTCAAGCGCAATGAAAAAGAAAATTCTAAATCCCGTTGGAGGGGTAATAAAAATTGGAATTCAAGAGCAGAAAATGGGTCAAGATTCTCTCAAAATAGAATTGAACCATGGTCTAGGGTACCTCATTCAAATTATTCTCATTCATCAAGATCTCTAGTTCCTCCACCTATGTACGAAGTACCAAGACCAACAGCACCTTTTGCATCCTCTTCGCCAGATTGGACAGTTCCTGTTATTCCTCCTTCAGATCCTGTAATATTAGATATGATTGCTTGTGATACTACTCAGACTATTAATATTCATGGTGTTACAAGAGAAATACGATTCTATGGTCCAACTGCAATCACTTTTGTTTCTTGGGATGATCCTAGAGAAATATACTTTCAAGGACCACCCAAAAATGTTATATTTGACGACCTTTTTTCTGTATTATGTCATTTCAATTCTCCTGATAGAGAATTTTTATTAGATTGTAGACCTCACAGAGTACGTTTGGGTGCACCAACTCGAGAACTTTATTTAGATGGAAAATTCTTTGAATGTTTTTTTGGCGGTTCTCCAATCTATACTGAACTTGGTGGCATTGAAAGATCTGTTAAACTAGAAGGCCCTCCACCTTCAGTTATTGTTGGTACCACAAAGAGACAAGATTTAGTTGCTGGATGTATTACAATTGTTATTGATAACACATTTACAGTACCTGTTTACTTGGATGCAAAACCACAGCGTATTGATGTTGGGAACACACCACTTATACTTCGTTTTATTGATGGTTTAATGAGAGCTATGATTAATGACCAACCATTCAAAGTCAACTATAATGGACCACCACAAGCAATTATTGTCCGAGGCACTAAGCATTATTTGAGGTTTACAGGATTACCATCAAATGTTCGACCCGGGTATGCTGTTATTTCTCAAATGATGGGGGTCGTACTAACTGAAGACACACCAAGTGAAACTTTACCACCAATGCCTGCTCCACCTATGCTACCTAATTTTACTGGATTTGACATAAATTCATTATCGTCGGTTGAAGATATTGGTCAACCTCCAGCACAGTCACTTCCATCAATATACTCTTTAGTTCCAAGTAAAATTAAAATATCGACAAATTTCATAATTTTTATATTTAATGTTTATTTTTATTTATTTAGCATCTGCTGTGTCATCTATACACTCTAATGTTTTACCACAATCAGAACCTATTAAGAGTAATTATATACCACCTACAACACCAACTGCTACAGTAGCACCTGTTTTACCAGCCAATATGGATATAAACGAGTTATTTAAAAAATTGGTAGACAGTGGAATTGTACCAAAAGATAAACCAAAAGAAATTATTCCACCAAAAACTAAGAAAAAAGAGAAGGAAATGGAAAATTTGACTATAAAGCCTGTGGATTTCTCAGATTCCTCATCACTAAAACAGTTAGTGATTTCTATAAATATTAACCATGTTTCATGCTATAATAAATATATTTTATTATTTCAGAAAACAACCAGGATTAATACACAACTTATACACAGGAATTCAGTGTAGTTCGTGTGGTATTCGTTTCACTGCTGAGTTTACAATTAAATATAGTAGTCATTTAGACTGGCATTTTAGACAAAATAGACGTGAAAAAATGGCAAGTAAAACTGTTCAATCTAGAAAATGGTATTATGATACTAGTGACTGGTGTAAGTATGAAGAGCAAGAAGATGAAACTACTCGAGGTAAGTAAACTGACTCAAACTCATTTGTATAATGCATTAAACATAAACACACAATATTTCTGTATTATTTATAGCCGCTAGTTGGTTTGATTTACAAGCAGAACAAGGTGCTAAAGAGGACGATAGAGTAGAAGAAGAAAATATACCTTGTATTCCAGCTGGAGAGAATAGTGAATTGGCTGCCTGTTATTTATGTCATGATCAATTTGAACAATTTTATAACGAAAAAGATGAAGAATGGCAATTACGGAATTGTGTAGAAAAGGATAAACGACTCTATCATCCAATGTGTTATGAAGATATGGTGGTAAGTTTAGTATTCTTTAGGCGTGTTTGTGGCGATATTTATAAATGTTTATTTTGTATAGAAAACTCGAGAAGAGAAAATTCGCAAGAGGAATGAAGCTATTGAAGAAGCAAAACGATTGGAAAAACAAAAAATGGAAGCTATGGAAGAACAATTGGTAGTTAAATCGCCTGAAGATATAAAAATCGAAGGTGATGAAATCGAAAAAATTGATGTAAACTGTAAGCAAGAAATGGTTACAGAAGAAGAAAAAAATTTAGAAGAAAATGATGAGGAACAACAACAAAAAATTAAAGAAGAAAATCTAGTTGATGAACAACAGCCTTCTGTGTTAGAAGCTCCTCAAGAACTTCAGATTGAAGAAAATACCAACAAAACCATGTTTGATGATTTAGAGATTCCTGACACTATGGAGATTATTCAAGTGACCGAGGTATTGCCACTTGAAATAATTGAAGAACCTGTCGTTGAAGATATTAAACTGTCATCCTCACCAATCACTGATCAAGAAATTGTAAATGACGAAATCAAACCTAAATCCCCATCACCTGTTCCTACAATGACGTGTTCTATTGATGGGAACAATGATACCGAAGGGATTGTTCCAGTAGCAGCACAAACAATGGGGACGATAAAAATAAACATAAGTCAAAAGAGTACACCTGTCATTGCTAAACCCATTGTGCCTCCTGAAGATTCTTCCTCATCATTTGAACCACTGTTGTCCCAAGATTTTACTCAAACATTTGGCGAATATGATCCAGATCAACCACCACCACCTGGACTTGAAATGGAAACTGTAGTGGCTACCAAAGTGCAAAAAGAAATGAAACCTAGACTAATGCAAAACGCGAAAAAAATCAAAGAATATCCTATGGTGAATAAAGGCAAAGAAATGTCTGGGCTATGTTCAATTATGTAAATTATAAAATAAAAACAAATTTAGATAATGTAAATGAATTAATAAGAATTTTTGAAAAATCAAATGTATGTAAATATATTTAAATGTTGTAAATTCATAATTTGAAATTTAAAATGTGATATATGTATACTTATATATATATATATATATATATACGTATATATGTATATATGTATTTATTATATACATATGTAATCTGTAAATTGTGTTTGTATATTATTATAATATAAGGCAACTAGATTAAATTTACATTGTTGATTTTTTTTACCAGAATAAATTATAATTTTATAATATTGCTGAATTTTCATATTTTGTCTTTTTAAAGATTGTTTCCTAACTATTTAATGTAGTAGAGTAAAAACCAAGTAAAACATTTCGGTTCTTTCGTAAAATATAGTTTTATTGTTTAAATTGATATGTATTTACAATTTACAGGGTTAAAAATACAAAAGTTGTAAATATATTAAGCGACACCAAAACAAATAAGTTGAATCTTTTTAATTATATCATCTTTTATTTCTACAATTAGTAATATGTAAATTTATGTTTGTGAATGCTAAAAATTACCGATAAAATTAAATATTTAATCTTCGAATTATTTATTATATAATCAATTGTTGGTAATATTTTATCCGCTTTTTAGTTATTGATCTTACAATATTGTGGTTCAATTCCTTAATATGATGGATTTCAAGTTTTTTCAATAAAAATTATGCTTATCATTAATTACCTTATTATTTATTTACCTATTTGCCTAATTTATTACCAAAGTATTGTGTGGTTATCTTTTATTGCATGATTCAATTTTAATTGATTATAGTGCTTAATAACATAAACAAGTTTAATTATATATATATTAAAATTTTATGTTGAATAATATTCTAAGACAAAATTTACAAGAACCAAATATATTTATATTATTGTTTATTTCAAATAGTTGTGCATTGACTTGTTGGTATAGAGTACAAGTTTTGATAATAAAATAATGTTTATAATCAATATATGTAATTTTAAAAAGTTATTTTTAATTCAATTTTAAATTAATTTTGGATTAATAAAGTTTAAATCAATTTGTATCTGATATACATATTTACTTTTGACAATTATAAATCACGTTAAATTTTTTTGTATATATCTTCAATTTGTAAACAAAGAAGCAATTCATTTATAAATTGAGTTGAGAATTTCTAAAGAGACGCTTAATTAATTTAAATTTTAACTTGACCAATTTAAAAAATAAACATTTAACTTTAAATTCAACTTCGCTAATTATTTAAAATAATAAATATTAAGTTTAATATCTAAACAGATTTCATAATGTATTTCATATATATATATATATATATACAAATATATATTTGTATTATAAAACTTCGATCTTTTTAATTACATGGAACATTAATCGATCGCTGTATTATAGAATTGTGTTGTACTAGATTAAATATATAATTATTTAAATTATGAACTTCCCTAATAATTGATACTAATTTTAAAGTGTAACAAAAAAAAGAACAATGTTTGATTGGGAACATATAGAAAATAATTTTTAAAACCGTAATATGCATAAATATTTTTATTATCAAAAATCAATCAAACTAATTACAATGGCACTATTGGAAACATTTCAATAATATAGTATAAAACAAAAATAACATTAAATTATAAAATTTGTGGTTTACATTTTACAGTTATGAGGCCATCGAGGAAATGCAATGGCATCTTTAATGTTTTGTATGTCTAACAACACTTGAAGAAAACGTTCAAACCCAATACCAAAACCAGCAGTAGACACGTTACCAAATTTTCTCAATTCTAAATACCAATCTAATTGTTCTTCCAATCCTACAGAAAATAACTTTTCTTTTAAAATGTCATAATCATTTTCTCTTACACTACCACCACATAATTCACCAACATTAGGACACAACAAATCCACAGCTGATACCTATACAAAAATAACAATCAATTAGTTTCATCTCCTATAATAAATGAACGAATCAAAATTAAACTCACCAATGTCTTGTCATCAGGCATCGATTTTGTATAAAACGGTTTCAAATTTTTTGGCCAGTCTACGACAAAAATCGGTTTTTGACCATTATATTTGACCAAAAACAATTCGTGCTCTTTCGTCATTGGTTCACCACGTACAATTGGATTTTTAAAACAATTTTCTTTTTCTAGTACGTCGCACGCTTTATGATAAGTAATTACTTCATAAGGAACCTTTACCAAGTTGGTAGGGTCATTGTCTTCAGAAGCACTAATAGCTTTTCTATAATGGTTTATTTCGTCACTAGATTGTTCCAATAAACTCTCAACTACAGTGGATGTAGTTTTTTCTATTATCTTTATAAGTTCTTCTGTACTATCAATAAAAGCTTGTTCTGCTTCAATCATGTAAAATTCGGATAAGTGTAATCTAGACTTAGAATTTTCCGCTCTAAATGTTGGTCCTAATGTGTAAACTTTGGTCAAACTCCGGGCCATACATTCTAAATGCAGTTGCCCAGATACTGTCAAGTAAGTTTTTCCATTAAAAAATGCTTCCATAGGCGATTGATGACCTTGTGAAATCATTTCTTTAATTAAAACATCACTAGATGGTTTTACTACAAACACTTCACCAGCACCTTCACAATCGTTAGCAGATAATATAGGAGTATTTATTTCTAAAAAACTATCTTTGGCAAACCTATGTCTAATAGCACCTGACATTTTATCTCTAAGTCTTAACAAACAACTAAATGTCGCTGTACATGGTCTCATGTGTAAATGTTGTCTTACATAATCAGGATGATAGGTTTTCCGAGGGGCAAAAGGAAAACCGTCATGTACAATACAAGGCCCATAAACATTAACAGATTCTGCAACCAATTCAAGTTTGTTAAAAAGGTTTTTTACTATAGTACCTTCAGCTTTTAATGAACATCCATAGGTCAATGAAGTTGGAACTTTGTTTTTAGGTATTACTACTTGTAAACGATGATAAGTAGAACCATCATCTAAATCCACAAATATATTTTCTTTCATTTTACGCATTGCTCTTACCCAACCCTGAAAATAAAGGGAATTTTTGAAAAGTGAAAACTTATTCATAATAAAACATATAAATATGATTACTAAAATAATATATTGTTTGTAATAGACATTTAAAATTTTAAATTAGTTTTAAAAAAATGTTCGTAATTGTATTTTTAAAAAATAAAATTGATATAATGAATTATATATTATAGATTTGTTACGGTATTTTAGTAGATTAAATTATCTATATTTGGTATTAAAATGAAAATAATTATTAATCAATAATGAATTTTGTTAAAATCAAAATATTACCTTTAAAGTTTTTTTACAACCTTTAGGTTGTGTTTTTAAAATATCTTTAACCGAACAACTACTGGTATAACGTTTAGTAAATGAATACTTAGACAAACTTAATAACTTTGAGGTCATTGTATATGGTTCGATTTAAGAACGTAACTTGAGTTAAACAATTCAAGTAAAAATTTCACGAAATACACATTAGTAACTATTTTGAAATAATTGATTTTGTATGAGCGTTGTATTCGATACAAAACCCATTTCGATTTCCTTGATTTTGAATATTGCGTGTTGTATCACAAAATTACTAATTCGTATGAATCGCGGGGATGTAATATGTCGAATATGCAATTTATATTTCGTTAAAGACGATCACGACGTTAGTTGGAGAACGAAGTTGAAATTTAAAATTATACCGCACACGCGCTTATCAACAAATAGAAACGACCGATTCAAAGTTCTAATCTATTTTACGAGATTATATTATTTACATTTGGGTCTATTTAAAAAATATTATCGTGATAACAATATTTTGGTTGTTACATAACATTGAACTACTCTATCTAGTCGAGCAGATTATTCTTTTTAAAATTCGTAATAAGCGATTTTTAAACTTCAGTTCTACGTAATGTTATTTGATTATATTGCTCGTTAGATCTGATGGAGACGACAAACGCGAGTAATAATTTCGGAGATTATTTTTTGAAATTTACGTACATTTTCTCGTGCTCTACGTGATTTATTCGTTATAACATTTGTATAACTGAATTTTAAATACCGCGAACGTACCCAATAGCGTTAATACGAATATTTCGATTTCCTCATAATTACGGATAGAATTCGTGCGAGTGTAATATTTACTTTTCGTCAAATTATTTATTACGTCTTGTTTATCAGCCAATTTTTTACAATCCGACGACGCTGCTATAATGTAGACAATATTCACCCAACCAATTTTTTTGATTTTACACGGTTTTTTATTATTTCCTGCTCAATTTATAAAATTCGAAAATTTCGTATTTAATGTAGGCGTAAGTTTGATAAAAATATTCTCTCCTACACTATCATTAAGTACTATTGATACGTTTTTTTGATAGTGGTTACTATTAGGACAATAGACATAATTCACTATAAAATGCAGCGTACGGATGTCTACCAACTTTCTCCAAAAGCCTCCTCCGTACGGAATACGACCTACTTTCAACAGGGTCTCAATCAGACCCTCAATTATCCATTTCTCGTATCGTCTGTTAATGGCACCGATGTTTTCTCACATTTAATCAACGATGGGACACCTTTACTGTTGCCCGTATCCCAAACGCCGGTCTTCTGGACTCGACGCGACATTATTTGACCCACTTTTCTCCTCCGAAGGACACTACTCGTGATTTCAACTTCGGAAGTCTAAGCGTAGACGTTTATGGGCGACTTACCGATTTTTCGTAATCAAATACCGTTCATTTTGACGGATTTACTCCCTACCGCGTTTTCGATGGCCGTCGCAAAACTTAACGTCTACCGCTAATCGGACCCATCCCACCGGCGAACCACCACGACCATCGTGGTTTCGATCGATTCTTTCCATAGACTGTTGACGTTAACGCCAAACATTCGCGCTCCCTTAATATTTATATGAGGGATGTACACACGATAACGCGGATTTAATTACTCCAATGGACGAACGATCAGTGACTGAACACATGTCACAGGAACGAATCGCAACGATTCCCGGGGTAGCCGAGCAGCTTACCATTGAAGTTCCATCAGTCGTGGAGACATAACGAAGCGAAAACATTGAAACGTCAGTATTGTTATCGAAGCACATAATAATCGTCGTTAGAAATTCGCGTGTTTTATCGGCGAAGATGCGTTAACGGACGTAAATGTATTATATTGGAGTCGTTTATCCAATCGACATGGTAAATTTGGGAACATCAGTACGGTTCATACTGTCATAGAACAAAAATCGTGATGAAAAGTTTTGTTTTTAAACTTTTGTCCTTTTTCGTCGAGGCGAGAACGAATTAAATATCGTCAAATACGATAAATTTTAGTATTTAGGTACTATAACGCGATAAAACTTCATCGACAATAAACAAAACAAACGCATATTCAGTAGTTATCACTAATCACCAGCAGCCATGGGTCAAGTTAAATGCTTATAAATTTTCGTAAAATGAACTTAAAAACGAAATGATTTTTTTAAATCAGACGTTAGAAACAAGTTTACGTATTGTAACGAATGCATTCTTATCTGATAAGTTTAATGTTTCACCCAAAGACCAATGCATTATTTTATTATGTTGTTTACGGTTTTCAATTTATTCTCGTTAATTCTTCGTGACTAATTCAATTAAATAATTAAAATATGATTATATTATACTTATTTGATTTGTCTATCAGTTCGTTTTATATGTTGTATTATAGTTCACTGAATGTAAAATAAGGATTGAAGATAATAATTTTTTATACAAGTACATTTCTTTGTAATTCGGTCGTTTCTTTTGATAAAATTATTGCTTATATTATTTTATACTCAATGTTTGATATTACGTTATTTTGCAGAATATGGCAACAGACAAGGTATCGTTGACAGATGCTTTGTCCAATGTGGATGTACTTGATGAACTTACACTGCCTGATGAACAGCCTTGTATAGAAGCTCAACCATGTTCAATTCTTTATCAAGCTGATTTCGACACTAATTTTGAGGATCGTAATGGATTTGTTACTGGCATAGCAAAATATATTGAAGAAGCCACCGTACACGCTAGCCTTGTAAGATATTGTATATATACATAGGTATGTTTTATGTGCATTATGGTTTTAAAAAAACATTTTCGTTGCCTAGAATGAATTGTTAGAAGAAGGTCAAGTGCACGCGGTTATGCTTTATACATGGCGTTGTTGTTCAAGAGCAATTCCTCAGCCAAAATCTAATGAGCAGCCTAATCGAGTCGAGATTTATGAGAAAACTGTCGAGGTTTTAGGACCCGAAGTCAATAAGTTACTTCAGTTTATGTATTTTCAGGTGATTAAATTATATTTATTATTATATATAGTCGAGAAAATATTTTCACAGTTGATTATTTTTACATTTTTATTTATTAGAGAAAAGCGATTGAACGCTTTTGTGGAGAAGTTAAACGATTATGCCATGCAGAAAAACGGAAAGATTTTATCTCCGAAGCGTACTTGTTAACACTTGGAAAATTTATTAATATGTTTGCTGTACTTGACGAATTGAAAAATATGAAATCTAGTGTAAAGAATGATTACTCGAGTTATCGTCGAGCTGCTCAGTTTTTAAAAGTGATGGCTGACTCTCATACTTTACAAGAATCTCAAAATTTATCTATGTTCTTAGCAACACAGAATAAGATTAGGGATACAGTTAAAGAAAATTTAGAAAAAATTCCTGCTTATGAAGAACTTTTATCAGATGTTGTCAATTTGTGTGTACAAATGTTTGAATCAAAAATGTACCTCACTCCGTCAGAAAAACATATGCTTGTTAAGGTAAATATTACTATATTTTTATACCCTTTTGTACAATTAATAAGTATATTATTTCACACAGGTTATGGGATTTGGACTATTTCTTATGGATAATGAACTCTGTAATATTAATAAATTAGACCAGAAGAAAAAACTTAATTTGGGCAAAATTGATAGAATTTTCAAGGTTTAAAATTATAATTTTTTTTTTTGTATTTATTGTTATTTATTACAAATTATTTATTGAATATTTTAGAATCTGGAAGTTGTACCTTTATTTGGAGACATGCAGATAGCTCCATTTAATTATATTAAACGATCTAAACATTTTGAACCAGGACGTTGGCCTTTGTCTAGTTCTCCACAAATTAGTCCACAAGCTGATCTCATGGTACATTTACCTCAAATCAGAGAAGATCATGTTAAGTATATCAGTGAACTGGCCCGTTACAGTAATGAAGTAACAACTACTTATAAAGAAACAAGAACTGATACTGAAAACAAAGATACTGCTGAATTGGCACTGAGGGGCTTACAACTATTATCTGAATGGACAAGTGTTGTAACAGAACTTTATTCTTGGAAATTACTTCATCCTACTGATCATCATCAGAACAAAGAATGTCCCATTGAAGCTGAAGAATATGAACGAGCCACACGATACAATTATACAGATGAAGAAAAATTTGCACTTATTGAAGTAATAGCCATGATAAAAGGGCTACAAGTGCTTATGGCTCGAATGGAAACTGTTTTTACTGACACTATTCGTCGTAATATTTATGCAGAATTACAAGATTTTGTTCAGTTAATATTGAGAGAACCATTGAGAAAAGCTATTAAGAATAAACGAGATCTTATTAGAAGTATACTTGTATCTGTTCGAGAAACCTGTGCTGATTGGCAAAGAGGTGTAGAGCCTTCTGCAGATCCAGCTTTGAAAGGAAAAAAAGATCCAGATGTTGGATTTGGAATTAAAGTGCCAAGAAGAAATGTTGGCAAGTTATGAAATATAATGATAATGAAAACAAAATATCATTTATTTTTTTATTTTTTTGTTTAGGTCCTTCTTCTACACAACTTTATATGGTTAGAACTATGTTGGAATCATTAATCGCTGATAAATCTGGTGGTAAACGTACTTTACGAAAAGATATTGATGGACAATATTTAATGCAAATTGATCAATTTCATAAAACTTCATTTTTCTGGAGTTATCTCCTTGGATTCAACCGTATGTGAACGTAATTTATTAAATGATATATTTGGATACTAGTTTTATTTTTTATCTCGACTACTAAAATAATTAGCCAGCCATACTACTCAAGTATGTTATATATATAAAGTTAATTAAACGTATCATTAATTTAATATCTACATATACTGTTCATATTGACATAGGTAACCTAATTATTATATTTTATATCGATTATAGTGGTCGAAATAATAAACCATTACAAACATTTGGTATAATATCATTTATATATTATTTATTTATTTTAGAATCATTACAACAATCTTGTGATCTTTCACAACTATGGTACCGTGAGTTTTATTTAGAAATGACCATGGCGAGACGTATTCAAAAATGCACTGTCAAACATCAACATAACGAAGAATGTAGTGATTTGATTACAATGGAAAAAAGAATTCAATTTCCTATTGAAATGTCAATGCCTTGGATTTTAACCGATCATATTTTAAAGACAAAAGAGCCATCGATGATGGAATACGTATTATATCCGTTAGATTTGTACAATGATAGCGCTCATTATGCTTTGACTGTATTTCGCAAACAATTTCTGTATGACGAGGTTGAAGCTGAAGTGAATCTATGCTTTGATCAATTTGTTTACAAATTGAGTGAACAAATTTTCGCTCACTACAAACAGTTAGCGTCTAGCATATTATTAGATAAGAGGTTTCGTGTAGAATGTGTCGCTATGGGAACATATCTCATTTTGTATCCGAGAGCGAACAGATATGAAACTTTGTTGAAACAACGGCATGTACAATTGCTGGGTCGTAGTGTAGATTTGAATAAACTGATCACACAACGAGTTAACGCAGATATGTTGAAATCTTTGGAACTAGCTATCGCCAAATTTGAAGGAGGTGATATAACTGGTATTGTGGTATGTTGTTTTTAATTTATTCTTTGTCAAACTCAATAATGTTATAAAATAACATTTTAACGTTTATTACTATTTAGGAATTGGAAGGTATTATGCAAGTGAACAGATTATGCCACAAATTATTGAGTAAACATTTAGCTCTCGATGAATTTGATGCCATGTTCCGTGAAGCAAATCATAATGTTCTAGCCCCATATGGTCGTATCACTCTACACGTTTTTTGGGAATTGAATTATGATTTTTTGCCCAATTACTGTTATAACGCTGCCACTAATCGTTTTGTTAAATGTCGAGGTATAAGCTTTACACAACCCGTTCAAAGAGATAAACCTCCTCAAATGGGACACCAATATTTGTGGGGCAGCAAACAACTGAATCTGGCATACACCACTATTTATGGACAATATACGGGTATTTATTTGTTTTTTTTTTTTTATCCAATTACGCGAATTAACTTTGTTTCCATATATAGGATTTGTCGGCGCTCCACATTTCCGTACTATGTGTAAAATGTTAGGTTATCAAGGCATTGCCGTTGTTATGGAAGAATTGTTAAAAATAGTGAAATCATTGATTCAAGGGAATCTTTTACAATTTGCAAAAACTTTGATGGAGGCCATGCCCAGACAGTGCAAATTGCCACGATATGATTATGGTTCACCTGGTGTTCTCGGCTATTATCATGCCCAACTCAATGACATAGTTCAATATCCTGACGCAAAAACCGAATTATTCCATAATTTCCGTGAATTGGGCAACACAATTCTATTTTGTTTGTTAATGGAACAAGCATTGTCTCAAGAAGAAGTTTGTGATCTTCTCCACGCCGCACCATTCCAGAACATATTACCTAGACCATTTACCAAAGAAAATGAAAAAGCCGAAAGTAAACAAAAACGATTAGAAGCAAAATATGCGGCTTTGCAAATCGTTCCCAATATTGAACGCTATGGAACAGCTAAGGTTAGTAGCAGAAATAAATATAACTATCATTTTATTTACATTTAAAATGTTGAATTGTAGCAAGTTGCAATAGCTCGCGACGGAGATCTATTAACGCGCGAACGTTTATGCTGCGGTCTGTCCATATTTGAAGTGGTACTTTCGAGGCTTCGTGGTATGTTGGATGATCCTATATGGGTTGGTCCCCCGCCACAAAATGGTGTGATGAACATTGATGAGTGTACAGAGTTTCACCGACTATGGTCCGCACTACAGTTTGTGTACTGCATACCAGTTGGTGAAACAGAATTCACTGTCGAGTAAGTATCCAAGGATGTTTTGACATATAATTTCATACTTTTTCATTAATGTTATAAAATTCTAGAGAGCTTTTTGGTGAAGGTCTACATTGGGCAGGTTGCACAATGATTGTTTTACTTGGCCAACAGCGAAGATTTGAAGCACTTGACTTTTGCTATCATATACTTCGTGTCCAAAGAGTGGATAGCAAAGATGAGAACGTTAAAGGAATTGTATGTATACTGTTATATGTGAGCTATGTAATGGACCTATTAAATGTATTTTCCCATTTTTTTTTTTACGTTGTAGCATCTAAAAAGGATGGTTGACCGAATACGTCGCTTTCAAGTATTGAACTCTCAGATATTCGCCACCTTGAACAAATATTTAAAAGCCAACGAAACAGACGCCAGTGCTGTAGAACATGTTAGATGCTTTCCACCTCCTATACATCCGTCTCATCCTTCATCTCACTATTACAGACCTGATCAAACCGGGTCGCGTTAAACATTTATGACTACTTATTTATAAGTTTAATTTATCATATTATTATCAATACTAATATCTATCTTATTATGATGTTAATTTTAATTTATACTTATGATTATTATTGGATTTCAATTATATTTATAAAATTAGATTAATAATATTAAGTAATTCAAATTAAGTTTGTCATCAATTAAAAGTATAATTTAGCTATAATTGTGTGTATATAACATCAAATTATTTTTTAAATTAATATTATATTTGTCAAACTGTCTATCATTAAAATAGTTTAAAACATTCCTTTGGACACAGAATATAAGTTTCTAATAAGTTTATTACTCTTGAATCAAAAAAGAATATGTAATTAAACGTTTAGTTTTTATACAGAATTCTTTACTATTAGAATTAGGTAAAAATACAATTTTTTTAAATTTTATTATATGCATGTATTCATTATCCTTAATCTGATCTTTGTTATTAAATTAATTTTGATATTCGATCAACTTTATAATACTTTCGTATCAAAGATTTATGACTATAATCACATGGATGTATTTCTTGACAATGTTAAGCATAGTTTTAAAGTGTGAAGAGAAGGTGAAAAACATACACATATTACAAATTACAGAATTTATATATATTTTGCATATCATTTTAACAAAATGGCCAATTTCAAACATCAGTTATCGTAAAAAAAAATTTGTTTGACCTTAAAAATCAAACTAACTTATCTATAGTTAAATAATTTAAATAAACTTTTAAAATTTATTTTCTGATAACTGATCTTTTGTACAAAACACAGTTAAAAATTGCTTGTAATAAACAATTTAAAATGTAATCTTTGAATTAAATAATATTTTCTCCTTTTTTATACATTTTATTTTAAATATCATCAGTTGAATTCCAAAGAATCAACAAATGATTTATTATTCCATCCGTACAAATAAAACTTCTATCACGTATAGTTAAAAGTAATATAAAATATAATTTTGAAGTCATTACAAATAGGAAGTGTTGAAGATAAAAAAATATATTTACTTAACAATTAATACCAGTCACGTTTAATTTATATAATGTATCCCTCAATCTAACAATAAAATAGTACGTTTTATATTTGATTTATTTGTTGTTTGTTTAAAATTGGTACGGACGGATTTTATAAATTTGAAGATAATGATCAATTACATTCTGTAAATAATTCTAAGCAAAGTTCGGAAGAAAACAGTATTACCAACAGATTTATTTTATTCAAAAATTATTTTTAACTACTACCACTAATCAAAAATAATCTGTTCATTCATATTTTATGAGATGTTAAAGCTAAGTTTGCGTTTAAAAATTATTTAGTAAATAAATTTTGTTTTTAACAGATTTGTTCAGAATCTGAAATTAATTTTCGTTGAAAAGTTATAATAATTTAATTTAATTATATTAAAAAACAAATTATCAACAAAAATCTTAAACTTCGTTTTGACAAATTTCATCAAATTGTTAAATATTTTTCAACATTAAGATTTAACTAGTTAAATATAAAATATAACAATAAAACGAATCACGATACCAAATAAATCATTCTTTTTTAAATTGAAGCTAATAATAATCATATATAATAATACAAATCTTAGTTTTTACAGTAATCTAAATAGTATTATGTACAATGCATTGTACAATTCGTAAATATATTATTAGAGACCAGAAAAGAAGTCTGAAGCATTTGCAACATTTGAAGATGGTAAATTGTATTCTTTTGGCATGATCTTTTTAAAATGTTTTTTTATGTCAAAATCTTCGAAAAATTGTATGTTCCAAAATTTAACAATATTACTAAAATATGATGCTGAAGCTAATAAATGGCCAGTGTTTGAAATATCCAAAAGATCGATAGACATCTCTTGATGATGGCCAACAATACCCAGATGACAATTTGGGAACAAATTTGTTGCCCTAAACAAAATAAATATGCTTATTTTTTGACATCAAGAGAAACAAAATAATAAATATACATACCTAATTTTTCCATTATCTAAAGCACTGATTACAATATTTTCTGTGACTGGAACTAATCTGTTGACCGCTGCACCTTTATCAACACATGGAAATTCATCATTGAACATACTATAATCTCCTGTGTTGAATGTAATCAACGATCCTTCGCCTGTACCACACACTACTTTTGTTTTTCGTTTCATTGTTACGCAACTAGTCAGTACAGATTTATAAGGTTCAGACTGAAATAAAAACAGTAATAATAATAATATAAGTGCGCTTACGTAAACCTATGGAAATATTAATAAAATCAAAAAATACGAAGATAAGAGTATTATTTATTTTTAAAATTTTTTTTAAACATAAGAATACCTGAATAACCATTTTTTTCATTGATAAATCAATAACAGTCAATGTTCCATCGCTTGATGCACATGCCAATGTGGGTTGATTGTTACTATTATTAACAGTGATCATTGAGTTGATACTGTCTTCAGTTTTCTTCAATGAAAATCTACATCCATTTGCGCGAATATCCCAAACTAATGAAAACAAATAAATTATTTAAGAGATTTGTATACGATACAACAAATATACAATTTTTACCATTGACAACACCATCTTCATCTCCAGTAGCAAATGTATTTTCATTAATAAAAGAAAGTGCTGTTACAAAACTCCTATTAAAAAAAGTGTTTTACTAATTTATGAAAATTGATTAATTGAACATACTAACCCAGCTCTATGAGCTTTTTCAAAGTATACTTTCATCTTTCCTGTTTCAGTATCAGAAACTGAAACATTATTTTCTCGACAAGCAGAATATATGTTATTTCCAGTTTCATTGAACTCCAATACCATTATTTTTTTCATATGAACATTATCATTGGTCCTTAAATGTTCATTCTTTTCGTAAGAATATTTGTATCTGCAAATATATTAAAATATTACTATTTTTCAATTATCCTATTTTCAATTCAAACATAAAAAAAAATGTACGTACATAGAAATATCACCACTTGAAAGACCAAAAGCTATGACATTTGTGTTAGGATGAAATGAAAGTCCACCAATTAAAACGTTACCAACAGACAAATTAGGTGGATGGTTTCGATTCCTTTCTGAACTAGCTGCAATAAAAGCTGCTACCACTTCATCTTCTTCTTCTGTTTCAGATTCTCTGTTATCCTCAACGTCGCTGTTAATATTATCATTTGTATCTTCACGATTTAGTAATTCTATAGGAATGTCATCATTTATTGAATCATCTGGGTCCATTTGTAAATTGTCTCCATCGTCACTATCATCTGACATGGATATGTCGTCATCACTGTGATCAGAAGGATCAAACTCACTATCAGAATTATGATCATCAGCATAATCATTTATCCAACTACTTAAACTGCAATTATCTAAAAAGAAAACAAATTGGCTATTCTTCAAAAAAATATTATATTGAATACAACGAAGGAAATGTATTATGAGAGCCATAAAGGTTTTTGTATGTTTTCAATCAATAAAAACAGAAATAAATTGACAAATAAGAATGAAATGTTGTTTTTAACAGCTGTCTATTGAAGATTTTAAAAATTAAAATATTACAAGACCGCTAAATTAACTAATATTTGAAATTGTTATATATGACTTTGAGGGTAAACAGTTAGATGTTGAAATATCAAATATTGTCATATTTTGACATAATTCAAACATTAAAATAGATTTATTTACCAATACTCACACAATGCAAATACGATAAAAGCCTAAAATAGCGACAGAAATTTTTATGAAAATACTCAAGTGTTATTTGGCAATTACCTATGCTGGAATCCGACGACGAGTCATTGTCAGAAATTGACTGATTACCATCATCGTCGTCGTCCTCATCACTTGGCTCCTCAGGTACCACTTCTTCTTCTAATATTGGTAAGTCGTTGATAGGTTCCTGTAACTCGGGTAAACACATCTCACCTATGAAAATAACGCGTCGAAAATAATTTTGTACGAATTATACGAGAACTTCTTTTCTCCCAGTCTTGTGATTTTCTAATGGCCGTCCGTACAAATACGAAATTTACCTAATTATACCGTCGTAGTTCTAAGGTAATTTGGAGTGCGGGGATGACGCGGTCGGCCACGATCGAACAAACTTCTGAAATCTAGTATTTCGTTTTATATACGAGTCCAAAGTCAGGGTACAGGATACGTCACAATAAACTCGCAGTTCAATACATACATCAATAGATAAAATAACGTAACATCAAAATCGATATGGCGGATATCACGACTTTGTAACACGAAAACGACATAAACGAGTAACAATACAAACGACAGATAAAGAGAATCGCTGCAGCCGCAAAACGATTAACCTGAACGTAGAACTGGTTTGAACTTAAACGATTTTATAACAATACAAATAAGATAGAAATATATTTTTAATCTTGATATTTATTTAGCAGATTTTTATCAATTCGAATGAAGTTAAGAACGAGAAAATTATCACGAAAATGTATTGGGGGGAAAAAAAAATTAAATTTGGTGCATATATTATGCGCATGTATTAGAACGAGTTGCGTTTTGCTCGCTAAAAAATACGCTTGGTATGAATTAAAATGTATTGCTTTTGTAATTTGTGACTTATAAGTACATGATGCCGCGTTGTGAACTCGATTTTTATGTATGTATAACATAATATATTCATATTACGTAATTTAAACAACGATTATGGTATTTTTTAATAACTACCATATGTACTTAAGCATTTTGGGAAGTTTAAAATCGTTAAATGTATATACAAATTCTCGGGGCGCACGCATCGCGTTTCAATGGAAATGATTAAAAGCGGATTTTTAAAACGTTATACGACGCGCATCTTAAAAAATGCTCTCATTTTCAAATGACGTTTAATAGTCAAAAAATTGTTTACACCTTAAAACGCTTCTCAATAATATAAAATACTATTACATGCTCAGCCCTCGACCCTAGGGATATATTACTGTATTTATTTATGGTAATTCATAAGCATAAAACTTAAAAGCAACGATATTGCAAAACGGCTTCCTCTATTCCCTAAAATTGAACACGTTTAAATTCTTATACTCGTTTGGTTGAAGGGATAGAGGCAAATATAAGTATTACAATACCCTTCAAGGACGCAACAAGTTTCCAATAGTAGATATACAATCGTGAAACATGGCCGCACTTCAAATCCATTATACATTAAACGAATATGCTGCCGCGGCTGAATTTGTAGAATATATAATAAATACGAAGTATTTAACAGCGAAAAATGTCAAATGTTCGTTGTATTTACACTTTATAAATATATACAGCTGTGTTTTCGTTACTTGGCGAGAATTTAATTAAATCTGTCCGAAAGGTACAATAGAGATTCACATACACATACATGTATATGTATATTATATAGTGAGCAGTGGCGAATTTAAGTCGTTTAAATATAATAAATTTCATCTTGCGATTTAAACTTCCAATCGCAGTAATTATTATTAAGATAGAATTTTTTCATAAGGTTTTCCTTATTGAACAATTAACGTCTATGCAATTGTATAACTTAGTGATAAGTTGAAAAAGTATACAGATTTATATTTTATACATTTTGCGTAATTTAAAGAAGTTCATTTTTAAAAATGAACGTTTTTGATGTTGCTTATAATTTTGTCTCAAAAGTAACACGTGTTTGAACCATAATACGCGTAGTTACAAACAGTTAATTTATTTTTGAAAAAACCAAATATTTGAAAAATCGTGACTTTAATCGTTTTATAAAATTAATTTCGAATTCGACTTGTATATCATAAACGCGTTTTGATATCTTATGGTTTAAAGTCGAATTCGTCACTCATCGCTATTCCAAATACCCGATTAAAAACTCGGAAGACGTAATAATTTATATTTTAAATACGACGATACGGCGTATTTATCTATTATATATTCGTAAACCTATCACTGTCACTACATCACAAAACAATATGAACTTATTTAGTTCGGGGGAACTATGCTCCATGTTATTGGATATGTTCATGAATCATGCATAAAAATATTTTCAATTTCTATATAATATATATAATATATATGTTAAGTTTGGTTTCTGATTGATATAAAATTAATATATTCCTTATGGATGATAATAATATAAAATTCGACAAATTTTTACCTTTTCGAGCGTGTCTCGAATTTACATAATACATTCAATACAATTTACATACATATTTTTAGTGACACGTGCGATAAATCTTTTCTTTTTTCTTACGAAAAACAATTCAATTTTTGTCGAAAATGTAATATTCTTTATAACAACTTTAATCCACTACGGGATGTGTGGGATATTATCGTAGGTAAAATTGGGAATATAGAAATAACATGCGCGAACTGTTTTGCAAATGCGGTTAAATTATCGCAACGAATCTGAAATTACTATTTATATTTTTCGATATTGTTTATCGTCAAGCTTTTCCGTCAAGCGAATTTTCGGTAAGACGATAAATTGATAAAATGGTCATTAGAAACAACCAATATAAACGTATATAATATTTTTTGTCAATTTACGATTCTAAGCGTATATTTACGGTATTGTTAATTATTGTCGATAATTTTCCACGCGTTTCAGCCGAACATCATGGATATCATCCCTCCCTTTTCTAAATACGTCGATAAACAAACGAAATCTATTCGACAATCGAAACGTCTAAAAAACTATCATTATACCGTACGAACGAATAATAACAACAATAATTCGTAATACGTGACGACAATAATTTCCCGTTGCTCTCACTCGACTTACGGCAAATCGTACACACGGATCGTCACGGTCCAGTGTTGCCAAGTTGCCCAGCAAACGGTGTACGCATGCACCTTGCGCGGCTGATGCGGTGGCGGCGGCAGCAGCCACTGCCGCGGTGGAGGAGTGCCGACGACGTTCTCGGCGGCGGTACAGGACAGTGTATTGGCAGGAGGGTCGCGGCAGTGGGGTTAGGAAACCACCTGACACGCCCCCACCATTTTTTTTCCCAGTCATCACAAAGGATCCGCTCACTATAGCATCTTCTAATCAAGCAAGCACGGCACATACACACACGCGCGCTACACAACACACACACACACACACACACACACACACACACACACACACACACATACACAAGCACACAATCGCGCGCGCACGTACATACAAGCGCGGCGCGCTCCCTGATTGCTCGTTCACTCGTTCGCTCGTAGTTACGGATACATTATTATGATTTTTTTTTATCATTATTATTTTCTCTTTTGTACGCGCCACTAATGTGAACATTCTTATTAGCGCTGTGCGCTTGGCTTCTCTTCGTACGCGACCCGTGTGGTGTACTTGGCGAACGTGTCCCCGAATCCCGGTCGGGTTCTCATAAACTTTACGCGTACCTCCTACAACTCGTAATTACAACAACAACAACGACGACGATATAGTCGTATTATTACATCGCGTATGACGGTCGTCGTGTTCAAGCTGTCTGTTGGCGTTGGTGTACCATCCGCGGTCCCGTCGCGAATTCTTTCCCGTTCGTTTTTCGCCGCGTCCCGTTTTCTTTTTTACCGTAACCGCGTCAATATGGCGTAGTCCGTCGTATTCGTCACTGCTGCCGCCGCCGTGTAGTGCCAGTGTAATATTAATTTCGACGATAATTTGATAAAATTAATCGGTAATTAATAATCGTCGTGCAAACGGTCTTTTTTCGTAGTTCGCGCGATCAAATCGGTGTTTTTGGTCGCTATCGGTCAGCGTTTACCACTTATGAATACAAACAGAATACGCACCATATCGGTGTTATCGTTGTTAGTGTGACGGCGGCTACGAAGAATTGACAGAATTCCATGATTGTGACGGATTTTGGAACGCTCGTCGTGGATTCTTTGTAGTTTACTGTGACTACATTGCTCGTCGACACGAAACATGACTACGTCCATCAGATCCATCCCGTCTGACAAGGTACTGTATTAAGATATCAAAATATTTATGTCATGTTTGTTTTTAAAATAGTGTTTATACGTTCAGTCGGTTTGTATTACATTTTGCACAATTTCTATCTATCCAATGTTGTTAAATATTATTTTGGAAATTACGTTTGTGACAACTTTCAATACACATTATTATATATATGCATCAATAGGTAGATAGATAGGTACCAGTTATAGGTTTTTATTAATTTGTATATCATATTGTTTGTGATTTTTAATGTGTATATATATATATAGTACTTTTCATAAACATTGGTGTTTTTCATTTGTTCAGATTTTCATTAATAGTGTAATTTTATTCGGTTCAATAAATACACGATATAGGTATATACTCTTTAGTAGATTGCATAAAGCAATCCAAAGAGAAAGTCTAGTAGGTAATACCTTACTTTTTTGTCTATTGGTAGAAATTTTTTTTTACTGATCACAAGTAAATTAAACCATATCGATAGTTAATTAATTTTATTTAAATTATATTTAATTGGTAATAGAAATATTTATAGAAAATATTAAATTTAGTGTTTGATACTTAACTGTTTTGAAACTGAAAAGAAATGGATACCTAGTAGGATTCTACAAATATCTAATAAATTAATATAAATACTCATTATCAATTATTATTGTCTACATTAAGTATATGTAAGGCATAAGTATATATAAAGTGTAATTATAACGTAATGTTTAACGGACTGACCAGATCAATAATTTATTTAAAACAATCTAACAAAAACAAATTCAACTGTTTAAATTTCATTGGTTTTTGACAATTATATTTTAATGTAATATAATTAGGCTTTTGGCTTGTGAAAGTAAAATAACAGTAATATTAAATCACCACATGTAATATGTACATTAGTAGATAATGACATTTAACAGTTTTAATAGTGTTATTCTTATTAATAAGGTCCTATATTTTGCCAACACTTATGACTAAATTTGTTAAATAATTTGTTGTTAGGAATTATAACATATATATACATATATTAAATGTGTTAATGTGTGTGTAAAATAAGAAAAATGACATGTTTCATTAATATCTAAAATCAATGTTAGTATTATCTTGTAAATAACAATAATTATGATTTTTATAGAAATATTGTTATTTTAATATATCTATGAGTACATTTTAGAAATTTGGATTAATTTCTGTTAGCTATTGTTTAAAATACATTTTAAAGTTAATATTTATTTCAATTAAATTATATGCTAATATGATTTATACTTACTGTTTATGAATTTTTTGTAGTTTACCTTAGTAGGCTATTTACCTAATCTTATAAAGACTTTAAAAATATTTTAAATGGACTTTTGAAGTAAATCAATGTTACGTATTAGAATAACCTATATTATTATTTGACTAATAATAAATTGTTGCATTTAGAAAATAATTTAATTTATTGCAAAGAAATATATCTAAATTTCATGTTTAAGATTAAAATTAAAAATAGATTTATTATAGGTATTAATAATGTGTCTGAAATTTTAATTTTAAATTAATTCTGTTTAGTTCTTAATTTTTAAATATGTTGAAAAGTTATTATTTGTTATATAATATTTAAGTTACTATTATTAAAAAGGGTGGAAATTATAAATATGTAACAATTATTCTATGTTAGGCACTTTTTTTGTACTACTCTATTAATAGTATTTTGATTAATTCAATTTATATAATAATATAATATTGAAAGTATTTATAAGTTTTAGGACAATTTATTGTTAGATTAATTCGTGTATGTAATTTATGTTTAACATAATTATTGAATTTTTATAATTTTTACAATATTATTTTTAACTACAAAAAATTAATGTATATTTATATATGTAATTATACATATAAAAAGAGTAATTTTTAGACACTTATGTATTTCATATTATTATTATTGTTTTTATCTGTATACACATAACAAACATATTTTTCTTATTGACAACATTTTATATTTACAAGTCCTGATTAATATTTATTAAGGTACCGCCGAGATTTTGTTTGCAATTATTATTAATTTCTATGCGTGACGGAGAGGGTTGTTTAAATATGCCTAATAAAAGATTCGAGTTACCTATTAAGTTTTAGATTTAAATATTCCCACACTATGCACATGTTGAGAAAATATTTTTTTCGCATAATGTTTCACAGACGTAACTACAATCCTTTGAAACAAACCCCTCGGTAACTTCCTCTTGAAACCCAACTAATTTTACCACATATCATATTCCAGTCTTTACACTTGTTGATTTCGACATAGAATAACATATGCATGTAATTTAAACTGTATAGCGATTTTTCATTTGTTTGGTTTTTACAAACATAATAGCGTTTTATTCTATTTATAGTCATATTGAAAAAAAATGAGTCATAACTGTATTTTGTATAACTTTAAAATTACACGTAAATAAACATGTTGCAGTAACCAACAATTTTCGAAATTTATTTAATGTTTAATTATATTCAAAATAGTATTACAAATTTGTTTAAAAACTAATTATGTTTTGAGGTTAAAACTTTGTTATTGATAACTTAAATATATACATTTATAACACGTTAAAATAAATATTCGTAGTTTATAATTATTATTTTGCCCATACAAGTAATATTATTTAAAGGAAATATACCTTAACTTTAGTTTATATATCTTAGTTTTTCGGTTTTAAAATTTTTTTATTAGGAATTTTTTGTCCATTTATGTATAGTAGAGCCAATCAGTATTCTTCAAACTAATTTCCAATTGACATACACACACACACACACACACACATATATATATATATATATATATATATATATATATAGATTTATATAATTTGTTAAATTATTGT
>JAIPRN010000678.1:40196-70771 GCA_025469175.1 Geopemphigus sp. TES_GeoC_2020
ACACACACACACACACACACACATATATATATATATATATATATATATATATAGATTTATATAATTTGTTAAATTATTGTCCACGCCCGATTTTAATATAAAATACGAATTATACAATATCACTTTGTAGTTAAAAAAAGGTAGTTGCCAAACAATTGAGTTATAGAGTTTAAAATTATGATATTCACTAATGATAATGATATTTTAAATTTTGTCATGTACAGTTATTTATATTCAAATAAAAATACGTATATACCTATATATACACTTACAAAAACTCCACCCATGCGATGATGCATTCATAACTATTATTATAAATCGTATAATACTCTGACTGTTCTCCAGGAGGTCTAGTAAACGGGCCTATAAAATTTCCGCCTGTTTAATGACCCAGATGCCATTGAAGTTTATTATTATTATTAAAATGTATGTATGTGTCATCTCTTGGTTTCTTTTAACCATTCATATCCCATATGTTTTAGTAAGCAATACAAACGATTTATATGTATATATATATATATATATGTGCGTGTATATGTATATATACAATTAATACTAGTTTATTTTTAATTTTATTTATTAGATTGTGAAATATTTTCTGAAAACATCCAAATTTGGGCCTATAAGTATTACATTTTCGTAATAAAACTATATTTACAACATACAAAGATAATTTTTCATTTTTAATTTAATTTAAACAGTATCCACATTATAATGTTCTAATTAGTGTTTAAAAAATAGAAACCGCTATCAATTCATGTAATCAAATCTATAGTAATATGTTATAGCTTATAATGCAATATAATGTATACATTTTGCAATATTGATAATTTGGTCAATCGTTTTTGCTTTATACATATATTATCTAAAAGATGTTTTGAAAAACTTAGTTTTTATAATTTTCTTAAGTTTAAATATTATACTTTTCACAATTTAAGGACACTTGTGTATTTTTGGTTTTACTTTATATTATATAGAACCCTAAAAACGTTATATTTACACGATTTTTAAAATTTTTAAATACTTATAGCTATTATTATTAGTCAATATTTTAGAAATGGATTTAATGGCTATATTTGAATGTTTTATACAATACTTTTATATTGTATAGATTTTTCCTCGCTTTCTATAAACGCTAATATAATAATTAATAAAATTGTTAAATTAAATTTCAAATTAATTTGTTGGATTATTTAAACAAATATTAGATAAGATTTTATATTTAACAGTTTATAAATAATATCGATATCGATTATCAAATAAAAGATTAGTTGTCTTAGTTTAGGTATAATTTTTTCAATTAATTAGCTATTTTCGTTTCGTAAAAATATTCATAATAAAATTATATTTTATAGGTACGTTTGTTATATTTATATATTCATAATAATTATTTTTGAACAGAATATTACAATTATTTGTATTTTTATAGACGTATATTTAGATAATAAATCGATGTCTAATTGATGCCTATTAATTTTGACATATGTATGTAATACGGGCATTATTAATTTAAATAATTATTATCTTTTTGTTATGTGTGATATGTTTCATTATTATAAAATAATAATAATAATAAGTAATATATTTTAATTAATAATTAAGGAATGCCTATAATTACTAATTAGGTATTAAAATAACGACGCTTTAAATTTAAATTTAAAAGTTATATTTATTTAATTAGGTAGGATAATAATATTCTAAGAAACAAAAATTTTAAACTCGCTTTATTTGATTGGTACGTATTGTAGCAACATATACTGACTATGAAACAATTTAATTACATAGTCATTACACAAGGTTAGCAATCTATTATGATTATATTGATTCTTTTTAAGAAGCCTGTTCAATGTTTACGATATTTTTGAAAATTATTGTAAATCAACGCTAAGGTCACAGATATCTTTCATGATTATGGATATCTCAAATTCTATTTAGATTAAACCGTTATGGTTTTTTTAAGAAAACGTGTATTATACATAATAAACTATTTCATTAAGTAGATAAGTATTTACGTTTTTTGTCTTCAAAAGTGTGTTCAATTTTTAATACCTGTATCTAACTATTTGAAAATATTCACTAAAATCTAGTTACTAAATACAAATTAAATTTTTATAATATATTTTAGTAATATTGATTTTTATTTTTGCACGATTTAATAACGATACTAGTTAATAATAAATAATTTGTTTATTTTCAACATGTAATATATTTGAGTATTTAAATATCTTTCGAACACTCCTGAATCAAATTCAAGGTTGTCTGTCAAAATATTCGGTATATTTCTCCTATACCAATGAAAGATAGTAAATACGTACAGCGCATTAATGTAAATGAGATTTCTTGGGGATTTATTTTTATCTATGGCCGTCAAGAATTTCGATTTTTCGAGTTATCGAAATGTTATTGTATTATTTAAAACGTACAAAAAATAGTGGTAGGAACGCGGTATTTATAACTTAGTCTTACTTTTATTTTGTTGTATTTCTGTTCGTAACTCTTGAGTAGGTAAATAAAATACTCGGTAAAAAATAATTGAGTTTTATATATGTTTAGTGGTTAGTAGGGTCCCAGAATTTAAAATCGGATTACGAAGGTCTAAAATAATTTGTTTTTGATCAGTTTATTCATTTTCTTTGAAACTTTATAAATTACGCATTTCAAATAAGAACGTTTGGATCACGCATTTCTTTTCAATTATTTCCGAATACAATTTATGTATATGATCTTTATTTAAACTGCTATATACAATTAACAAGGTTACTGTACTATTAATATGTAATTATCTACATTGTAAGTTTTTTTTACATAACATTTTACATAATTTTTTTATATTTTGTAATATAAAATAATGTTTCAATGACATTTTACATTTATGAATTCTTTCATTCCTTTAAAGTATTTTTTTGTAATCATATGGTAGGAATTGGAAATATAGAATTTCGTCGACAAGGTGTTTTTGCCTACTGTTTGATATCAGCAGTTTTTCCCTTCCTCTCCTTTTGTCTCTTGGTCTACCACAAAACTGTCAGAATATCGATTGCGCCCTTCACCCGGTAGGTTTCGTTCTCTTTCTACTTCCCTTCCTTTCGCCTTGGATCTGAGCCCTGGTGACCCATTTCCACACTAGCAGGGCCACCCTTTTTGCAGCAGACATGTTCTATTTTCGCCACTAAACGCGTCGGATAGCAGCCTAAATAATTATAAACGCTTTAATTAAATAATTAATTAAACGTTATTTATTTATCAGAAAAATCTAGTTTTTAAATTGCATTGTAAATGTTTTTAGTAGATATCTATAAAATGAACGTTTTTAATTAGAACACCGAATTAGACTTGATGCATTTTCTGAAATAGTTTTGCAAAACAATTTAAACAGCTTCTCTGGCGTTTGAAAACAACCAACTACATTGTCTATCTATAAATAAAATATGCACCTACCGAGAATTATGTTTGGATTTTTGACAAAATTGTTCTGTAAAGAAATAAAAGAACGATTCAGATAAATGTATTATAATTTAATATACATTCAAGGTAGACTTAAAGTTAAAATTTGTTGATATTAAATAGTATAAATACGTTAGGTATAGTAACTTGGTTACAACCTAAAACAAGAGTTTTATTAAACATTTAAATTATATATATAAAATTAAAATTTTTAATTTTATTTAATATAAATACGAAAATTTAAAATACTTATTTAATTTAAAATTTTAATAGGTATTGGCGTAAGAATAGTTTTTTGTTATTATTTTTGTATAACTAGGTATAATAATATATTTTATCACAATGTGATACTACAGGCTATCCTTATACTGAATTGTTATTGAAACTTATTCAACTCACGTACATATATATTGATACTTATAGTATGTCCGTATACGTATTGTCCTTGTCATAAACAAAGGTATAAATTGGATGGATAGGAGTAGGATGTGAATTATGTTTCCAACTAGTCTTCAGTTGTTGTTTATTTGATTTTTTCGGACAGTCCAATAGATCGTCGAATCTTTAATCCGGGTTTTGTGTTTTCCATTTAATAGTTTGACACTATAACTAGAATAAAATAAAATGGTTTTCAGTTATACGCCGAAGAGCGATAAATTTTGTGTAGACCATAAATTAGTTGTTTTGGTGTCAGTAGTAAATGGTCTTGAACCGGAAGATTTGTTGAAGACTATGGTTTTTATTATAAGCAATTAATAATTAATACGAATATAGAAAAAAAATGTGTAACGTTTAAATTTATTTTGCAGATAAATCTCCGATTGATTCTTGTCAGCGGCAAAACCAAGGAATTCATATTTAGCCCAAATGATTCAGCGGGTGATATAGCTCAAGCAATTTTCGATAGTTGGCCAGAAGGTAAGAATTTCTTTTTTCAGTAAAAAATTGTTTTTAACTCTTGTTTAAGCAAATATTGTGAAATACATAATAAACATTTTATTACTCTATAAATTCGAAACATTTTAAATTAATATTAAATCATTGTTTGATCGATACATGATTTATTTTCTACGAATTAAAGTTTATTATAAAATCTAAATATAATTATAGGAAATATAGTTTTTCGTTTTTAATTAAAAAGTATTTTAATATTTAAGCTTAGAAAATATTAAAAAATAAAAGTTATTTATGTCGGATTAATTATTTTAATTACATAATTTAGTGTTGGATATTTATTTAAATTATAATGTATCAAAAAACTTTTTCAAACGACATGCTTGGATAATTCTATGTTATGTTTTAATTTCAATAATGGTCCACGTTTTCGAAGAATCCATTCGTAGATAATAAAAATAAATTTTTGAATGTCGAATGATATTTCTTCTAATCCATTGTTTCGTATTTATGACGTCGTATTAAGAATATCGATAACCAGTGATCACCTATGTAATATGTGATATCGTTAAACACGTTTATATTTAAATACTAACAAATAACAAATGTATTGTATTTCTATACGAATAGTGTAGGTGCTTAATTTATATAAACATTGTTCGTGAATCTGTAACCGTAATCGTCATTACTTTATTAATATTTGTTAATATCCGTCGTCAGTATTCATTGGCCATATTGTGTGTTTAAATAATATTTTTATGTAAGTTCTTTTATATTTTTTAATAATTTTAAAATTATTTTAGTTCGAGATATTTTTAAACTTTACTGCGTATTTCCTATTGTAGTGTAATACTTAAATTTTTGAGTTATGAAGAAAGTAAATTATTTATTAATAGTCACCAAAATTCATAGTTTATACAAATATATATTAATATATTCTCATCGGTCGTCAGTTTATCACTGTCGTTATGACGTGGTAGACAAATAACAACAAACTTTTTAAAGCAAACTTTTTTTATTTTGATTAAAAATTCAATATTTAAATATTCATAATTGTAAATGTTGTAATATTTAGGCAGATAGTAATATAAATTAAGTATGAATTCCTGTTTTTTCGTACCTATCTATAATATGTCCGATGTCTACTGAATATTTAAATATACGCTTTGTTTTGGTGACTGCTTAATGTATTATACACTTGGGTCTCTTAAATATGTTTTATTTATGTACGGTTCGATGTAATTATTATAATTTAAACGAATAACAAAACTATACTTGTTATAAGACTGATGTAAAGTAAAACGGTTTGTGACAATTGTTTAAAAAAATTATTTTCTAGTTATTTATTTTTTTTTATAAATAAAAATACATACAAAATGTAAATAAACTAAAACAATCGTTCAAGCTAAACGGTTTAAAATTAATAATATCTAGGCACATTTATTTTCTATAATTAATTTTTAAATTTAAAATGGTAATGGTATGTGCACACGTATACCTACTAAAAACAAAAAAAAACATGTACATAAAAAAGAACAGATTATTATTATTGCTCGTGAGTTAATGACGTAAGACAATTAAACTATTTACTTAAAAATACACTGTATTTACGTCATAAAACTACGTTTTTATTATTTATAGGAATATCAATATAATTTACATTTAATTATAATGTAATGGTAACATCGTATTATATTTTTATAATTTTATTCGCGGGTATTTTTCGTATACTTTCAAATTTTGGTACTAAAGTTTTTATACTGTCAAGTAATTTGTTGCCATCGTGTATTCTGTATATATATTTTAATATTAAAAAATCTAACTACATTTGCGCAAACTATAATTAGATACATTGTTTGAAGAATGGGCATGTTATAATAATATTATAGATTTTATATTCATATTTTAAAACAGGTAGATTATTGTAAAATAAATTATCTATTTATTATTAATTATTATTTTTGTCTTTTGAAATATTTTTACGTTATTATAACGTAGTTATAGACAACTAAAATTTTTTTTCGAAAAATTATATTTGTAAACATAATATCGTTACTTGATTATTGTTTTCTTTAAAATATATTTGGCAAGAATGTTTTTTATGTAAAGAGTAAAAATTCTTCTGATATGTATGTTAAAAATATTAATTTGTGTAATTTTAGTAATTGTTTTGTTTGGATAACTATAATTTTTAAAAATGATAATAGGTAGGTTCCTGGAATTAATTTATTATTTTCTTATCTAAACATTTTATATCACAGAAAATCCAATTGAAAATTGATAACACAAATTAAAAATGTATTAAATATATATGATTATTAGTACTTCATGCATATATTTGTATTTAAATCTGTACTATTAATTTTCTATATAAATTGGTATATAGATTTATAAATTATTTAAATTTTAATAATTTTTTTAAAGAAGATTAATTTCTATCGTGACCTTTTATTGATTGCTGTTATACTTGCCGTTTATTTATATAATACGATATATAAATTAAAACTGATACTCGTTCACTTCGAAACAAATTTGTGTTGTATTATCTCAAATTTAAAGTTATAGTTAATTCTGTGATTATGTAGGAACAATATTAATTGTTAGTATTGTATAGTAATCTTTAAACGTTTTCAATATTATTATGTATTTAATAAACGAGATATTTGTTAGGGAATTTAAATTTGAAATTTTTTAATAAGGTGTGTACAGTTGGCGTTAGAGCGTATGATTTTCGTATAAATCTTTTGAATTGGTTGAGTTATTATTATTTTAAAATTGTAAGTGATTTGAAAACATCCAATTCATAAAACGAGTGTGAAGACTTAGTGCGTACGGTTTACTTTAATGTTTTTATGTTTTAAGTGCTCATGATAATAAAAATAAAATTAGAAATCTTGCAGTTTGTTGAAAACTATTATAATATTTTAAGTATAGCTAAGTGTTGTTCGATGATTAATCTCGTATTAAAATTTAAAGTCGTAGTACCCATAAAAGGCAAGTTCTATTGAAAGAATACCATCGTAAACTGTGAAAACTTATTGGTAATTAAAACGTTAACGATTGGGTGTAATATATGTGTGAACACCGACAACAAATAAATTCGTATTTAATTTTGGACCATGAACTTAAGATAAATACTAATATATTCGGAGAATAAAATACGTAACGTAAGTTCTACGCTTGGTTTTGTTTTAATTTTCACGACGACTTTTTATTCTTCGCAAATTTTCTGTTTGCTTACGTAATATCTAAAGTAAATTATTTTATTTAGTCCGAACTGTGTGTTTGTTTAAAAATGAAATCCCACGTGATAGACTTGTTGAGGGGCCTCTCAGTCCTGGGAAAGGGGATTTCGTTATATCGCAACTGCTATGTAACTTGGCAACGTGTAGATCATTTTTGTGTAAAAACAAGTAGCCCGATGATTAATATATGTGCGTTCGTTTTATTTTTTTTGTCGCGTAGGAATCAATGTATAAGACTGCCCAGACTTGTTCTTTGTATTATATCAAATTTCCTGTAAGAATAAAAGAAAATGTTTTCGAGTTAAAAATTCGATAAATTTCGTACGTACTAATATATTGTTCAATCGTCATAACAATATGCACGAATAAATTACAATTATTCGAACTAATTGTCATTGAATATTTAATATAGTTATCTCTATTGAACGATAAAACATCCTAAATATATATATATATATTTTAGAGCGGAAGTTCAATCATAATGGCAAATAGAGATAATATTAAATAATTACATGACGTATATAATATTATATAATCGTTAAAAAAAAATTTAATCGAAAATAACGTCTACGCGTTCTTTTGATTATATAATTTCGTTTTTTCTTTTCACGAATTGTACGTATTTTTATAATTACTGCTCGTATAAAATAATGGCGTATGTGTCGCCATTTATGGTTTATATTTGTCATATAATCGCTGTGTATTTACGCGTTTGGTATAATATAAGCTAAAAATTATTGGTTGCCCCATAACTGGGTAAATTCGTTTTTACCGTATTTTCCGAATTTTCGAAACGTTTTTGGTTAAGTATATATTCATTATACCTTTGTTCTCGAATCTACTAATCGAAAAACGCGTTTTTGTTTACGATGGACCTCTCCGGTAAAAAGTCAAAACGTTTATTTGCCGTCTGCATTACGTCAGTGAAAACATCTGTGTGTTCAATTAAAATTTTGTTACTCGTATATAGCTAAAGTAGGTTGGCATTATTGCCCAAACTAATTTCGATAAATTCGTCCAAATATTACGCGTATTTTTTTTTTTTTTTTTAAAAAAAGAACGCAACTATATACGTATACTATATGGCGTTTGTATTATATTCTCAAAATGATAAGTCGCGAAATAAAAAAATCGTGTCAATTAACGCCGGAGTGAAAGCTTCTCCTTTTTCGAATTAATCTCGTGAAAATAGTACCTACCGCGTCATATTGTAAGAACGTCAACGTGTAAAAATGGCTCGGTCGAATGACGACGGTGTTCTCTGAGACTTTCTCTCATTTTGTTTTGAATATACAATGTGTTTCATATGTACTATATATATACAGTAACGATATCGTTAAAGAATCGTGTCAAATATACGTAATATAATATGTAACTGTTAAACCGTGTTTACGTTTAACCGTTTTTTTTTTCTTTATTCCGCTAGAAAATGAATTGACGAATTTTCCGATCGTCTCTGTTTTTAATTTTCGTCTCGTACCATTCGTGTTATTCGAATATTCGTTAGTTTTTGTGCGTTACCGACGTATGCGAGCTTGTTGATAGATCGAACGAATTTCGAAAAAAAATATCGCCACGACGACTTTCACGAGGCGGTCGTGTTGTTTTTGTCCGCGACTTTTTGCGAATTCGAACGTGACGAATCGAACACATTCCCGTCAAATTGTCGAGTGTTTTTTTCGTAATGTTTCGAAATCATGTACGTATAAACACGTGCACCACCCTACCACTTCTTAAGGAAACCGCGACAAAAATTTGGCGTTGATAAGGGTTGACGAATCGTAATATATACAGATTTTTCTGTGTAAATACTATAATTATAATTTATATTTAAACGTTTGATTTAATAAAAAATCGTCTCCTATTTATCGATATAATTTTGCCGCAGCGAGTATGATAAATAATAAAAAAGAAAATTAAAATTTTAAATAGAAACTACGGTTTGCCTATATAAAACGAACTCAGGTATTCGAATGTTCGTGTCCCGGTTTTTTTAGCGTAATAAAATCTACGTTCTGTAAATTTGTTTTTATTTAAAAAAATAATAAAATTAATAAAAAAAAATTTTTTTTTTTAAATTTTTTTTTGACAATGACGAGATTTTGGGTAAAAATGTAACCGTTTGTGTTTCATAATTTTTATATAATATTTTGTACGTATGTCGTTTATATAAAAAGTTCTCATCGCGTTTTTCGAACGTCCGATAAAAATACCCGTACATTTCTCACGGTACCCAATTGTATCGTGTATTTGTATTTGTCAAAAATATTTTCACACACACACGGAACCTACTCCAGATTAAATTGAAGTATAAAAACGTATTATTATTTCTACAACGTATTTGGTATTTGTTTTAAAAGAAAATTGCGTTAAACGTATATATTTTCTTTTTTATTACTTTTACCGAACGAAGTGTTAGTTCACCTATTTGGAGCTATTAACTTCAAACTAAATCTTGCTACGTTGGATGTATCGGACATTCAAAATATACACGTCTTTTGAAAATCTAAAGAGTAAAACTATAGCGTTTAATATATTTATACAATGCGAATAAATTAAGAAAAAAATTACGTTTTAGTATTCATCGGTGTACAACGACGGTATGCATAGTAATATTTCGAAATTAAGTACGTAGGTAAAAAAACGTGTCGGAAGCCGCGCGCTTCCAAAAAATACTCGGCGAGTAATGACGTAAGTCGTCAAGAAACGCGCTTATGAGAAATATCCGTACGACAACGAGATACAAACAATGGATACGTTTCGCGAGTATATTTTCGTACGTTTATGTTATTTCGAGGTTTTCAAAAAATGATTTTGAACTCTGCGATCGCCGAAACGTAAACGTCGTTGTTCCCGTTTATTAATTATTCGTTACGTTTGTATATTAGCGTGTTGTCCTAATAGGGTTCTCGTTCTTTTCAGATTGGGCGGACGAAGCGGTCGAAAAAGCCGAGATCCTCAGACTGATTTATCAGGGTCGTTTTTTGCACAGCAACGTCACATTGGGCGCTCTAGGCCTCGTTCCGGCCCGCACCACTGTAATGCATCTCGTGCCAAGGGAAACGTTGCCCGAACCAAATTCGCAAGGTGAGAAGAACCGCGATCGGACCACCTCCGGTCACTGGTTATGGTCGTCAGACAACACCTCTTCTTCTTTGCCTTCTTCTCATCCACAGCCCGGACCTTCTAGCAATACGCCAGATGATCCTCCGCACAGTAGTTGATAGCCAACTTCAAAATTCTCTAGCTCCTTGACCGTTGTTTACGCGATGTGACGTTTTGTCGTTGTTCTAGACTCTCGTATTCATTTTTTTTTTCGTTAAATCGTCTAAACAACGGACGTCAAAAATATGCGCACAACGCCTCTACGAAATCAGAACTGGTCAATTTTTTGTTCTTGATCGAAGTTTTCGTTTTCAAAACGTATATTAAACAACGAAAAGCGCAATAATAATTGCTTTTAATACTTAAATCACAAATAACAATAAAACGATGTTTTACGTAATTAAGACAATAAAGCTCAATCGACACTTTTTGTTCGTAGTTTTTTTTTTCAAATACAGTATACAAATATACAAAATGTTAATTGAATTGTATAAATAGTGATTTTTAATATGTAACTGGGTTTTACTTGATAAAATTATGAAATGATAGTGGTTGGTTATAACTATGGACTTTTTAATATATAACGCTAAAACCAGAAATACGGCCCAAATTATGTTATTTTTTTTTGTCAATTTAAGTAAAAGAAAACCCTCAGAAGAAAGTTTAATTAGTTTTCTTATTATTTATTCAACCAACAGTCGGCAATAAAAGTATTTACAAAAAGAAAAAGTGATAGCCGGTTTTATATATGGTTACGCAATATTGTGTCGAAAAAAATAACCGGTTAGTTACACCAAATAAGCAAAATAAATATTAATTAGTCAGTGTTTACTAATTAGAGTTGCCATTATTACGATATATTTTTATACGTATTTTTGAAAAATAGTTGTTAAATATTTCCATTTTCATTTCAAAAACTTTGAAAATGTTTAATTAATCTTTTCATCTTTCGCTTAAAAAAAAAAACCTACCCGCACATTGGCGTCTCCATCTGTTTCTAACGATCGATGTAGCAAAATTACGTTGCGTAAAACGTTCAATCATGGGGCGTCTGAGTTAAGATAAATCCGTGTTTTAAATATCCATTGACGGAATCGATGTGGAGAATATATTTGTGAATGGTCTCTTCGTTGGCATATTTAACAGAAAGAAAACTCTTAAAACGCCGTGATTTCTCTGTTGTCAGATGGATAGATAGATATACAGTAGTACGTGTGTTTGGCGAGTCCACTTGAAGAATTATTATGATTGGTTAACGCTTAGTAATTGTGTAATTTAAAACGCGCCTTATTAATGATTTAATTTTGTATTTTTCCAGATCAAAGACAGAAAAGTAAAGGTGCAAGCAGTAGTTGTTGTTCGGCGGCGTGTACTATATTATGAATGTGTTAAATATATATATATTATAATATATATATATATATATAAGCAAATATGTATTTAATTAAATGAATCAAGTATACTTAAGATACAATATTCAAAATAAATTTATAGCAAGACATTGTCGTAATTGGTAATCGCCATTTCCATATTTCCGTTTATGAATTGTGACCATTGGTGGGTTAATGTTCTATAGGATTTTTTTGTTCTTTGACTATTGTATAATTTCAGATATCCCCTCCAAATTATTTTATTTTATTTTTTTATATGAATTATATATATATATATATATATACACACACACATATACATAAATATGTATATGTATGTATGTATGTAAGTCTTAAGGACGAAAAGTGTAATTAAATTTTAAATTAAATTTATACGTTTATTAATTAATACACCACAGTTGTTCGGCGTGCGATATAAATAATTTAAGGAGTACAAGTGTATGTACAAAACTTGATTTGTCGATATTTTACGAAACCATGTTTGAACATTTTGTTCGTGAGTAACACACAGTCACGATCGAGGAGAGTTGCCGTCGTTGCCGAACTATTAGCCCTTATTGCGATTGAAAACTGTAATCCTTACTTTTTGTTGTTTAGATTTGTTCGGTCTTCCTTTATTACAAAGTACGAATATTTTTGTAAACAAATATATATATATATAAAACATAAACGTTGAAAACATTTTGAACGCACGGTACATGATTACTGTTTTCCATTTGTCTTTTTTGATATATGCATATACATATATATATGTATATGTGTGTGTATGATATAATAAACGTGTAAATAGTAATATCCGTAGATCTAAATTATGTTGTTGAATTATATTTTTGGAACAAAAGTCAAAAAAAAATACTTAATACGAATATAAATATTTCTCTCAATCCCTTTCTCCACTCACTCACATTCACTCAACTTCCAAGTCATGTTTCAGTTTGTGCTCGTTATTTCAACAAAAACATATATATATACACACCTATACCGCAAACCGTATAAACTCTATCTTATTGTTGTACTAATATTATATATTGATCGTTGTCTTAAATCATATTGATTAAAAATATTCTAACGTACACGATCAAACGTATGCTAATTAATATCAAGAAGAAACTCAATATATTAATTTATGTACGTTGCGTATTATATAAATTTTTTTTTTGCTTTTACTTTCCTGTGATTTTTCATTATATATATATATATATATATATATATATATAACTTCTAGATAATTTAATCGTGTAATATAGTTCGTAAATGAATGTATAATCTCACTTTTTATTATTATTATTAACGATATTGTGTTTAATTTCTATTCTCCTTATTTTGTTTTTCAAAAACGGAAATTACGTCTAGGATTAGGTGTATATTATTATCATTGTCGTTGTAAAGTATGTTAAGGGGAAAAAAATCGAAAATATAATTATATATTATGATTATTTTAAATATCGCAGTATGTAATTATTATTATTATTATTATTATTATTATTATCAATATAGTATTATTTAACTGTTCATAAATATTGAAATCTTTTCTAACGCGCGTATGTACATATTTTTTGAACGGTGAATCGATTGCCGTGAACAAAAAAATGTATTCCATGTATGCACATTTGCGAAGTTAAACGTGTCTTGGTATTAATACAAACACGAAGAATAATTTTAAAACTTGTGTACACTTATACAAATTCGATATCGAACACTTCTTTAAAATGTATTGTCGCCAAATTGTTTAAGTGGAACGATATTTAGATTATTTTTATAATGGAAATACTAAAATACGCTTTTTTAAAGAGGAACCTTGGAGCCAATTTTGTTACGAATAATATCCCTCGAGTTTTTTTTTTAATTATAGACGTACGAAATAAAAAAAACGCTTCTAACCGAACCCCTTGTCGGGTTATTTTACGAATAAAAACTAAAAATATAATTACATTATATTACGTATAATACATTATAATACGGATATATTAACGATATTAAATATGTTTCTTTAAGTAAAACCCTTGTCCAAAATTGTTACGCGAATAAAAATCGGATTATTTTTGAAATTTTTTTTATCGTAACTAAAAACATCGTTTTTTAAAGTTAACGCCTTTCGTAAATTTTTCTCGAATAAAAACAATCGGAACGTTTTCTTAGTTATTTGATGTTCGCGATTAATTCGAGAGAAATATATTCGTAAGCTCGGTGAGTTTTCGTCGGGTGGGTGCTACAAAATGTATACAAAGCCGCAGTCATCTACAATCGTTTTAACGAACGACGTGTTGCCTCCGGATACGAAATCGCAATACGCGTGATAATGTGGCGATTACGAAACGCTTAAAAACGTCCGTGGATTTATAGGATTTCCGAGGTACAGTTTCGATCGTTTTCCCCGCGTAATTTGTCGGGTCGTAATGAATTAACAACAACGATTATTACGGACGAGACGTCGTTTTTAATGTCTTAAAAAAAGCAAAAAATCGATAGACGACACATAAATAAGTGAATAAACGAAAAAGAACCGCGCGCGAACACTTCGCGTAATAAATACGAATAAATATAAAGAGCGCAGACAGAGAGAGCGCTGGCGTAGCGGGACGCGATATTTTTAATGCAACGATGGTCGCGAAAATACGATCTGTTGAAACATGATGACGGCGTCGATGGTGAACAACAGTCCGTTGAACGAGAACGCCGACGAACTGAGTATCAGTTCGAATCTGTTGATGTCCCTGTAAAATTGCCACAGGATGTACGACGAGATAACGCACAAGATTACTTGGATGACGGAACCGATGAGTATCTGTAAAATAACGGAATTATTGTCGACGCGAGTTCCGTCAAAATATATTCAATTAGCGGAGTTGACCGTGGGAGGAAGAAGAAAAAACTTTTTTTGGAAGACCAAAGAACAAGTGGTTGAACGTGACGGAGTGTATGATACGAGGATTGCTGTGCTGGGTGTGTGCGTGTGTAAATTATGTGGGAGATCGAGTGGTGGTTGAGGGCCAAGATGGCCGACCCCGAATAGCTGAGAAAATAAGCCGAAGAAGATGTAGGGATGGTTATTTTTGAGTGAACAACGACGCGAAACTGCGCGCCCGGCGTGTTTGTACTCTAGTGGAAAAATAATTCGTACGGTACCGACGCGCGGTGGTTAGGTTAGGTGTACGGGTTTTTTACGAAATCGACGTAGTATTCACGAAAAAGGAGACTCGGATCGTTTTAGAATAACGGTAATCAACACGAGACCTTGGATTTGTACGGATATCAGAGGGCAGACTGCTGAAATTTTCGCGTTCGGTTTTTTTGGGGAGGCTTGGACGCTTAAGCGAAATTTCGATTATTTTCGTGTAAGCGGAACGTTTTTTTACCGGACCTTTAAACGTGTTCCGGCGTAAACTCGATAAATCGGTATCGATTTTTCGTTTTCCGTTCGTGTTTACGTACATGTACGCGATAAACGGCGTTGGCCCTAACCTATCCGTACGTATATTTGAAAATCTTACGAAATTCCGACGGTACCGTTTTTGTTTCGAAACGGCGTTCGCGCGTCGATTCGATTACGACAATAGCGTTTCGACGATTGCGCGGAAAATGACGAGAAAACGCGGAGGAACTTGGCGGGCGTGTCGGCGACAGCGGTGGCTGATCAACGATTCAGTTTATTATTTGAATTATTCGACGGACATGTACGTAATGTTAAATTGTTCGTCGAGTGTACTTACCAATTTGTTGGGGATTTTCTCTTTAATGAGTATTCCGCACAAGACCATGATGGTGAAAAACAAGCTCACGTATATCGCCACTTGGGTGAAAATAATTTTGTAAAACCAGTGCGTTTCGTTTTGTTGTATTTGCAACAGCTTTATGTAGTCGGAAAGGTTTCTATTCTTGAAACCCTTCATACAAATGGCGATGGCGATCGGCACCAGCTGGAAACAAACCGTCCGCGATTATTATATGATCGATTCTCTCCGAAAGAACGTATGTATTTGTGGTATTACAACGAATACCGAAATAACTAATCGCGGGAAATAGTTTAGAACAGATCGTATGTAACGTCAGTACGAATTTATTACGGAACAAACGAAAAATCGCCAAAAAAAAAAAACGAAAAGGTTCGATCGGAGTCGACGCGGTTTTTGGACACCGGTACGCGCGTTACGCTAATCAAAATGTTTGGGGAATAGATTACTATAGACACAAGAAATCGTCGACGGGAGCGACGATAGCAATTTGTAGGCGTTAATATGGGGGGAGGGAGACGACCGCTTCTTATTTTCGAGTATGACCGTTTTCTTTGGAAATAACGTTTTAAAAAGTTCGTTCCGAATACGTCGTTAATTTCGTCCCGTTATCCCGTGACTTTCTCGCGCTTCCGTGTATACCGGTAATGTTTTCGATCCATGGTTGATTGTTGTTCAGCAACTTTCGATAGCGATATTCCCCTTCCCCCCAATCGTCGTAATCGTCGGACTAATCGAAAAAAAAGAGAAACGCTTCCGGTTGTTTTCGTGTAAATGTTCTCGCCCGATTTATCGTCGATTAAAGTCCGGCCGAGACGGTGCTTCACGTCGTAAAATTTCGACGGAAATTCATCTAAATACGAATGGGTGAGCGTGTCGATCGTCGGAAAAACGTTAGTCCGAACCGTAGTCATTTTTATTAAGAGCGGCGAAAGGAACGTAAAAATTTCGGATCGTCGAACCGGCGGCCGGAATAAATTACTACGCGTCCGTAATAAATCGATTAGAAATAGGCGCGAGCGTGATTCGTCGACGTCGGAATAAAGCGCGACCATTGCTGGGGAGGACGTCGATCGCGACGAATGCGATTATTATTATTATTCGAACACTACTTCCGAACGTTTATTTATTTACGCGCGGTAAAAACGGTTACGGAATTGAGCGGCGTGGAAGAAGAGAAAGACCAAAGAAGAAATGGTTGAACGTGATTGCGTGTGTGATACGAGGACTACGCTGGTGTATGCGCGTGAATGATGCGGGAGGTCGGGTGGAAGTTGAGGACCTAGATGGCCGACCTCGAATAGCTGGAAAATAAGGCGAGGAAGAAGACGGTACGCGTTCGTCGGATATTATTAAAATTCGAACGAACCGAAATTATTATTTTCGTGGAATACGCACGCGTTTAATCGTACACGCCCTCTCCTCTTGGCCGGTGGACATTATTAGACGCGCGTCTTCCGCGTTATTTACGATGCCCTCTCCCTCCCCCCGACTACGATACGTACCCGCGCGCGTTCTTCCGCGAGTCTTTTATTTTTCGGTATACGGATTTTACACAAACAAGGTGTTTTTTTCGTTTTTCTACGACGGCGGCGCGCGTTATTCGACAGGACCGTTGTTTTGAATTTTTATTTTATTTTTAGTTTATCGCCAACGATTCGCGTCGCACGCGCCTAGGTCGAAAACGAATTTGGCGAAAAATCGTCGCTTTTTGTCATCGTTACCGCGCGGTTCGAAACGTTTAATACCTCGCGGTAACCGACGATTTCGAACGAGACGCGGCACGAAAAATCGGCACGAAAGCCGTGTATAAAATACGCGGTAACCTCAAATTCGTTTTTAACTAAATCGTGTATGCCATAATACCGACGAATTTCGATTGTATCACACCAATAGACGCATTATAGAACGAAACGGAAACGATCGTTTTCAATTTACTCGAGATTATTATATTATCGCGATATCGAATAAAACGAAACGAAAAACGTAAAACGGACATTTCGCAACCGTCCGATATAACCGCGTCGCGGTGACCGCCGTGTTCGTACAATAATACTACGCGGTGTCGGTCGGTCATGGTTGGCGACGGTTACGGTAGGTAAATACGCGGTTCGCGGTTTGAATATAACTGGCGAACGTGTTTCGTCGGTGTGTAAAGATCGGGTACGGGGAAAAAACGTTCGTAATGTCGGCGTTTGAAACGACCTCGAAAAGAAAACCGAACGTGTCGTCGTCACCGTACATATATCTAACGAAAAACTACCTAACCTCCCCGGGTAACGACTGTAACGTTCGTACGCGAATAACACACGATTAAACGACGGGTTTGTGCAAATCCCCTTAAGTTCGCGAATTCGGACGTCCGCCCGTTCGTAACTACGCTCGTTCGAGCGACGGCGAAAAGACACGCGAACGCGTTCCATATAAATTGTACGCGCACGCGCATCGCGCTATAACGACAAAACGAACGTTATTACGCCGTTTACGGGGACACGATCGGCCACGGCAAATGCCCGAAACGGGGAAACAATTAAAAATTACGTACGCGTATACAAATATATATATATATATATACATATATATTTTGTACTTAACCATTTCGGCGATTCGCAAGAGTATCAACATGGCGGCTGCAGATCGTCGGAAACCGAACAAACACGCGCGTGTGCGCTCCCAACGATATCGTGGCGGTATAAAATGAAAATCGACGACGGGCGCGACGATTGTTTTAGATTATCATTATTATACGGTCGGAGAGAACACGGGCGGACGACCGTAGAGTAGTGCACTGACGAGAGACGCGGATATTGTTACGCGAGCGTTCCGGGCGTCGGTACTTAAAAAGCGTACGCGCGTATATTATATACGCGAATAACGCGGCGGTACGCAATAAATAACGATGTTATCGGACGGCGGGGCGACGGCGTCTTGTCGTAAATTGAATAATAACGTGGAACGACGTATGATACAACACCGCGGCGAGTGGTACACTCGAAACGCGACCGTAGCTCGATTACGGTTGAAATGTGGATGGGTGGGGAACCGCGAGAGGTACGGGCGTGTGTACGTATGTATGCGACGATTATTTATTCCTCGACGCGCGCGCGTGACGGCAATACTCTAAACAAATCGAACGATGGCCGCCTTCCTCGAACGTGTCGAAATTTTTCGGCGTTTCATTAATTCCGTCTGTTTTGAGGTCGACCGTATATTCGCGTTTTTAACGCCCGTCCGTCCGTGCGACGGGTGAAGGGGACACACACGTTCTGGACATTCGGTCGACCTTACCACCGCACGGCGGTACGTCGTCCAAACGCCACGAACGCGGACGTGAATATCGTACGTTCCGGATAGGACGTGGATCGGGAACGTCTCTAATTTATGGGCACACACGGGTGTAAAATATTTTTTTAACCGCCGAAATCGAAATCGGATATGATACGCCCGACGAATACGTTAATTAATTCGGCGTGGAAAAATCTCCGCGTCTATTTTCGTTCCACGGAAACGCGGCGACGGTACAACAACGTGTTCGCGATTTCCGTAAAAATTATTATCGACGTTCGTACACCCGCGGGGCCCAATTAAAGAACGTTTTCTATTCGAATTGGTGGCCGAGGTCAATAATAATATCTTTCGATAAACGTACTTCGTGTACGCGATTCGTTTGTTTCCCGTACTATCGTCCATGCGGTTTTCAAACGCTTGTGTTTCTCTGATTTAGCGAACAATTTTCAATTTTCTTCGTTCGACCGCCGAACAAAACGTACCCCGTTTAATTAACGACGCGGAACATATTAGGAAACCTATAGATTCTCTCGTTTTTGTGACGCAAAAACCGAAAACCGATTTTTCGAAAAATTAGTTTATTACGCGTTATAATATACTTACCGTTTATTTAACCTTTAACATCGTTATCTCATTGTTCCGATCGTTTTTGAAACTGACGGCGATTAACTCATTTCCGCCGGTCACTCGTATGCATGACATTTCATGCTGATATGAACCCCTATATAGCAGAGTTACGTGCTAACGTGTTAGTTGTTTTTTATACATTGTAAGGAAATCGCGTGCGTGGTACGAAGACGAAAGAATCTGCCGAGTAAGTAAAACGGTTTCGTCGACCAACGCACCATGAAGCGTTTTACTCTTAATTTTGGTGTTCGTCGGATACACACCCATTAATGTTAGCCGCATTGGCTAAAAGATACCGGCCGATTACCGTGTTCGAATTATTTACGATAAAGTTTATCGTATACGACTTTTTCCTTTGGGCGTACGCTTGTTGTGCAAGTTCTCGTAACAGAGCGCCGCGTAATATCATTAGTAACGCGCGCCGTTGTACGATTTTATCGGATACACGCCTCTACATATCGACGAACGTCGCTGATTCTTTCACCTCGACGCGGCAAAAAATCGTCCAATCAATATGTATTACGTGTACAGATTAACGTAATTAATTCGAATTAATAATAACGAGTAACCTTTCCGTACGATTATAATCTATAAATATTGTAACGCGTTTTAGAACGTACAAAAACAGACGTTTTCGAGTACACGTATTATCATGCATAATTAGTATCCGTATATATATATATTATTGGCTACGATTCGTGCTATACGTATATATTTGGCGAATGTACTAACCACCATTCCAGTGTACGTCCGTTCACGCACCGAATGCGGATACGAACGTTCGATTTAAGGCGTGGACGTTTACGTACATCTATACGGTTTTCTCGCGTTCGTATTTTTTCCTTCGCCCCGTTTCTAAATTCGATAAACAAAAAACATATTTACGCGTTTTGTCTCCCGACGAATGGTTATTTTCTGTTGGTCTCCTCGACGATTTTCGCTATATATTTATTACGCGGAGAATATTTCGACGTACAGGTCCGATTAATAATCGCGTTATATCGATATTCGTAATATTTCGTTTTCGTAATTGCGAAAATATACTTTTTTTTTGGGGGGGGGTTCGTACTCGGAGAAAAAAAATTTGAAATTTCGTCGCTAATTACGACTACACATTTATATATATTGTTGTAACCTCCTCGGTTGAGCCGATTGAGTCCGTTGTCACCGTCGAACGGTTAGAGCTGTTAGACAGTGGTTGAAATTTGGTAATGTGGGTTTGTTCAAAGGAATTAACTCCGTTTAAGTAATGATTGGTTTATTGAGCGGGTTTTTTAACGTTTACAAAATAAGTTAGTTATTAAAATTATACGCGCACGTGTATGGACAACTAATGGGTCGTCGTGATGGAAGACTGTCCTCGCATATTTAGATATAACCGTGCGACGGCAGTCGATAATATTCAAGTTACAAATGCTGACTATGAACAAGGAGTTCATAACAATATAGTCTTTTCCGGAATGAATTGTTCGTTATTTATCGCGTTAACGTAAATTATTAAAATGTATACGGGCATTCTTCTATTTCGTTTTTCGCGTTAAAACATATTACGCGGATTTTCGCTTTTATTCGACTCCATCGTGACAATTTCGATTCCGATACAGATTGCTCTCGTCAGTTAATTTTAGATACAATTCTACTTTATGTATATATATGCGTAATTAGTCTACGAAATTTCGAATTTTTTAAACATTGCGTTTTTTTTCCAAATACATTATACGGTTGGAAGCACGTTAGTTAGATTTAATTGAAGAACTATAGACGGCAAAACAAATGTTTAAAATTATCGTTACCGTTCGTATCGTCGTAACACGTGTGGAGAAGCGCCCACAATCGATTAGTTTGGTCGTTTAGAAAAGTGGTCGAGAAAACGTTCGGCGTATTTGTCTCGTTCAAATTCGACCGATATTATCCACGATCAATTTTCTGGCGACTCCGAGCGGTTCGACAAGCGTCGGTTTATTTTGTATTCGTTCGATTTTCGGAATTTCAAAAAACAAAATTTAGCTTCGAATAATGCGTAATTATATAACGTGTCGTTATCGCTAAATATGCGTCCGTTCGGTAACTTATCGATAGATTAAACAGAAGTACGTTCAATTTCGAGGTCGTCGAGACCCGACAAGAAAAAAAGACGCTATCGTTGTTTACCGTTCGATGTATATTTTTAATCAAATATTTACCGAAACGAACGAAACGTTCGCGACCGGGTGACATCATCGATCACAAATAATCCATTATATTCGTACGACCAACGCGAGCGCGCACGTATTAATTATTATTGTCGTAAAACCGAAACGATTCGGGTGGACGAAGGACGCCGATTTTCGTTCGTCGATTTATATTTCGACGCGTACGCGAACGGTTATTACGATTGAATCCGACGTGTATATTGTTTTTGTTTTTTCGTAACTCGACCTATTTTTAAATTTCCGACGCGAAGGATATTTCCTCACCGAATAATATATATACACGCGAACGTCGAAGTTTCGACCGCAAAACTCGTTATCGGTTTTTTTCGCGCAAAAAAAAAATCCTTATGCTTGTATTGTATCTGGTCCCGGTTCCGCCTCGTCCTTCCATGTACACCTGTACTAAATGGAGCGGTCGTAACGAAGCGGTTAATCGGTCTTTTGTTTTCCCGGAATAAATAGCCGTGACGGCGCGACGGTAATCCGCAAAATTTTAAAAACTCCGTAGCCGCTGCTTTACTATTACGTAATATTACGGCGCTGGACATATTTTAACGGTACAATACGATCGCGACAGGGCACACGCTTTGTGCGTACGAACATTTTCTCGAGCGTCGCGTCGTTTATTCGTCGTATTAATCGATGGTTTTGTAATAAGCGGTAGCGTCTTCGTAATATTTCTCAGCCACGTGTTCGACAGGCGAAACTATTTCCGAAAAGGATACGGCGGCGTATTTATTATTATACGCCCGAAATAAAACGGCTTTTATCGAAACACGCGAAGTACGAAAAGAAAAAGTTATCGTTAACGAGTAAATAACCGAAGTCGGAGCGTAATAAGAAAAAACGAATATTTCACGGTCCGAATAACCCGAACATTACCTCGTGGTAATTCCGGAGTTTTCCGGCCGAAAATCGTATTACGTGGATATATATATATATATATAGAAATGTTAGGGCTGACATTTTTAACTTTTTAACACGGTTACGTCGCGCCAACTCGAAAATATTATTAATAATAAACGTACGTCGAATAAAATATATTTTCGTAATAAAACACGAAACGTACATTGGACAACCGCGTGTATAATTGGCTAATTTTATTATACACTTTCGGGCTAAATAAGAATCGAAATTGGTTCGCGTCGAATAAAGAAACGCTGTTACAAACTTGCGCCATAAATAAAAATGTACGCCCAAAGTAAAAAGTCGTATACGATAAACTTTATCGTAAATAATTCGAACACGATAAAATAATCGGCCGATATCTTTTAGTCAATACGACTACGTTTAGTGAGTGTGTATCGAAGACCAAAACTAAGAGTAAAACGCTTCATGGCGCGTTGGTCGCGACGGGCCAGCCGTTTTATTTACCCGGCAGATTTCGTCGTCGTCGTACCACACACGCGATTTTCTTATAATATATAAAAAAACTAATACATAGTACGTAACCCTCCCATTATTTAGGGGTTCGTAACAACACACACAGCTAAACTCTGCGTGATATACACAACGCGTCCGAAGATAGTGTTTAGATACGCGACGTATTTTCCGTCTACACGAATAAATCGGTTTTCCGACGCGCGACCGTTATCGAATCCCATAAACAGTTCGGGCGATATTTCGAAAATTTCGCTTTTCCATGCGCGCGGAGCGGCACGTCCCTAACCAACGTCCCTAACCGATTAACCAATCGGATTCGGTTTGAAATCCGTGGCGCGGATTTATCCAATGTCGCTCGAACGAAGAACGTAAAATCATAATTAGCGCAGTAACGGATCGCTCCGAAAATTAAATTCGTCTGGATTAACCAGCGTGCCGTTATTTAATTCACGGCGGTAATTGCACCGTTGTATTTCAGACGAACGGGGGCTTGAGGCATTGGCTCGCTACAGTGGTTTTCGGTGTTGCTTGTTCGCGCGTCTTTCCGAAAATCGCGACGCCCCCGTTCATTTGCGACGGCAGTAGTAAGTAGTTCGTCGTTTTCTAGGCGCGGAATCGATTCGACGGCGAAACTTTAGTAACGTTTCGTGACGCGACCGGCAATCGAATCGACTTGAAATACGCGAAAATAAAACGTTCGCCGTCGGGGGATTCAATTTACAATTCCGGTATCCACGACGACGTATCGCGGCGATAAATAATTCCGCGCGTAAATAATACGCGCGCGCTACACGACGTCGAGCAAAATAGCTGGAACCTATCAGCGGCCCGTATACCAAATTTCGAGAAAATGAACGGTATACGAACGCGTAAGGGACATACGAACATTCGTTTATGGAATATATACATAACCCGCTAAATCGCGATTCACTAGTGTGTCGTTCGATCGTTATTTACAGCGTAATAATAGTTCGGACTTGTATAACGTCGCGTACAATATTCGTACGTACCCTTCACGGTCTTCACCTTCGTCGAAACGAGTAAAAAATGAATATATACTTCGAACGTCCCACGGACATATAATAATGGCAAACGCGGTAACTAATCGTTCTACTCGATAGTTTCGTTTCTCCTGATCGTCATTAATTTCGCTCCGCGATAGACGCGTTTTTCGTTCCATTTCGATTACGAGAAAATCGAAACGCCTTAATCCGCCTTATTCTTTTCGAATACGCTTTTTCACTTTTTTCACGAGAAAAACCAATTTCATTACCGTTAATTATTCGAAAAATGTTCGAAATTCCGAATATTTTCCTGGAGAGAAAAACGGACGATGTTGACGAGTGGCGGTCGTCCCAACGGCAAAACGTCGACTTTACCGCGAATTTCGGCGAATTGTTGAAAATCGACGACTAGACGATAACGGTAAAATTTATTTTTAAATCGGTTCGTAAAATATTTAGTCGGGGTTTTGCGAAAAACTTTAAATAATCGGCGTTGGTTACGTTCGGAAAATTTAAAATTCAGTTTAAAGCATAGTACTCGTAGCTGGAGGTTTCGTAATTATAATTACAACGACGAAAAATACGGAAAATATCGAACAGAACAAAGGTTATTGCGCTCGTTCGATCTTAACGGGACTAACCCCTTTGCGTGTACACACATTTATATAAAGGTCGTCGCACCCGCTCGTTCGTATTTCTGGACCGTGCAAATAACGAAAATATTAAATACGTATACGACGAGGCGCGTGCGTATTCGAATAGATTTATTTATGAATAATTTGCACGACACGCGTTTGTGCGAGTACGCGCAATGGAGAGGTTAAATCGCGTTATTACGAGGACTCTGTTCGATATATTTTCGTTTTTTCATTCGCGCCAAATACGAAATTCCAATATTTATTACGCGATATATCTAACACACGTATTATATTATATTGGAATACGCGTGACGAGAAAATATTGTATAACGCGCTGAAGGGTCGTATTATTATTACTACGTGATATACGCCCGCGTATTCCAAGATTTTGTATGGATATTAAATTATATAAAAACTCGTATATTTTATATTCGCTTTGAGGAATTCGATCGATATGGAAGAATATTCGACGAGTCGCGCGAAATTCGAGTTTTTTTATACGACGTATTTTATATATATATATACAATAACGACGATACACGAACAGATACGTCACAATTATAAGTACTATTGTGCGCGTTTTTTTTTTTATATAGAATTCGCGCGATATGGTCGTCGGAGATAATAAACGTTATACAATACGTCGTTTGCGTTCGCCGAATGTCGCGAGATTCGTGCCAAATCAAGTCGACGTTTTCGTAAACCTCCGCACGAATTACGAACGTATTGTACGTAATTCGTCGTGTATTTCCCGACAACGATAAATTCCAATAAGAATAGAGACCGTAAATCGCGAAACGGAGCGAACGCGCACGATTATTATTGATTCCCGGATATTTTATTATCGTCGGCAAATCGGACGGGCGTCCGTCGTCGTAGAGTGTGGTGTCGGTTTTTATCGTTGTCCGGAAACCGTTCACGTACACGGTTAATTTTCCCACCGCATACGAATGTGCCCGAAACTAAGAAACGAATACCGCCGACTCGAACAGCCCGGCGTCGCGTTTATTTATTATTCGTCCGACGTCGGGAAAAACTTTCGGAACGACCGAAACCAATAACGGGGCCGATGAAGTTTCGTTTAACCGCCGCGTCGACGACGAAACACAACGCCGGTTTAGTTTCGGCCGGTCCCGGGAAGCTGGCAACGGATGATGTGACTCGGCCCCGTTCGGGTCTCCGTGGCGCCACATTTATTATAGGGGGTCGACGCGCTGTGTATATACATTACGGACCGGACGCGGGTTGTGGATTGGGGTGGGCCTTAAAGGCTTATTTCGTACACAGGCGCTTGGCCGTACTGTGGCGTACGACGACACAACCCGACGACGACACGAACGGTACTTTCACATCCGGTATACCGAACTAATGGCAAAAAAGTTCGACGAAATTTGTTTACGTACCCGCGAAAAACCTAAAATGACGATGTATTTTTGTTCGTGAATCGGTCGGGTTTTGCGTGCGCGTGCCCGTTAAATAGACAATTGAAATTGGCGAATGTTCTTCGGGATTTCGAGAGATACGCACGGATGGGACGTATTATTGTAATAAAAGTTTACGCCGAGCGTTGCTGTTCGGGTTCGTTAAATTTCCGAATCGTGTACCGAAAAACGTCGTATTTAATTTCGTTTACAAACGGGAAAACGCGTTCGGAAAACTGACGACATTTTCGTAAAACATCCGTACCACCTTACGAACGAGTAGCGGGGTAGGGGAAAAAGAGTATTTTATTCGATTTTTACGATTTCGAGACAACACTCGGTACATCATCCGACGCTGGTCGAACTATTGTTTTCGGAAACAAAATTAATGGTTGTACACAACACCATCGGCTGTCCTCTTCCGAATTCGACCGGTTCCTTCGGATTCTCTCGGCGTCGACGATTGCCGAACTATTTGAAATCGCATCTGTTTGAGATTACACCTAAACTTACACCCGAACTTCCAAGTTTTCCTTCGGTTAATTTCGGTACGGATTTGCCCCGAGTAATTACGTTTCATTCGCGCTAAGCGTTTAATGATTTCAACCTCGAGCGTGCCTAACGTACGTCGTATACCGAGGGTACAGTAAAATATTCCGTACACGTTTTTAGTTGAACTCGGAGGGGGGGGATCCCCGACCCGACATTTTGGAACGTCTCCGTACGGGTCGAATATCGGCGTTCCGTGTACGCATTTGCCCGTTACAGGCGTAAATTGTCTAGGGTTTGTTTTCGCGTTACGTTAGTCGAAACCAATAATAACGTAAAATTACGACGTCGTCGACAAAAAAAAAGTATACTTCAAGTACGATTGATGTAAGAACGCGATTGTCGTCGAACGCGCGAAACGTGAATTTCAGGAACACGGGACGACGACGGACGTGGACAATTCTCGATTATTGGATTTATCGCGAGCTATTTCGAATCGACGGTTTCGATAGATACGACGTCGAGATATATAATACAACGGCGTTTGTCCCACAATTATTATCGTGACGAAACGTTTTAAAGGTTGTACGCTAAAATCGTTGTGTGTTTACATATGTACGCGTACCAACGCGTTTCGAGTACAATTTACTTCGTTTTTTTTGGCGTTACAACCTAATGTCAAGTACGCCAAAATTGCGCGTTCCCGTGTCGGTCTCGATACGAGACTATTATGAGTAGGTACATTACGTACGAACGAATTCTGTGGGTGTTTCGAATAAAAGAGCCCTACACGACCACCCGCCTTCGAACGACATTTATATACCGCTAAACACGTTAAACTTTAAACGTACTTCGAGAAAATTCGTTAATATTCTTTCGGCGCGTGTGTGTTGGATACGTACGACGAGTGCGAAACGCCGTCGATATTATTAAAGAAATTCCGAACCGAAAATTCCCGAAGGGAAACAAAGGCAGACAGCGCTCGCGAATAACGTGAAATCGCCGTCGACAACGCGCCAGCCGAAACGTACCGTATTCGGGCTCTATCGTTTATGTTTTTTTTTCCGTTTCGTAGACGAGCCTGCGAACGTCCGTGTAGGCTATATAACGTGCGCGCGAGTCCGTACGATATAACAAATAGTTCGCGGTCAACGACGGAAATAACGATAATTATTCGGAAGCAGATCGACGGATTTTCTCCTTCGACGAAAAATCGTGTTTATCGATCTGTTGTTCCCCGTATCCCTCTGCTCACGGAAAAGGGCGCGCCGTATGTATTTTATATTTCGTATAATTTTCCCGAGGCGGTTTTTTAACTTTTTTCCCCGATACTTGACTCGGATGTTACGTATTATATATATACATACGTTAGAGGCTCGACGACGTACACTCCGGCCAGAAACTATATTGCGGGCGAAATTTCTACTTTTCTCGCGAGGGATTAAAAGGGAGACTCACTCGAATCGTATTGTTTTACACCGGCGGCCGAACCCAATCCCGCGAAGTGGGTCGACGAATGAAGAAAACGACCGACTGGTAAAAGCGAAAAAACCCGCCCGGGTTGGTCGTAACGCGGAGGGGGGGGGAATAAAACGCGCACGTATACGCAATATTCGTATTATTATAACGCGCGCCCGTTTTTCGTTATTCGATCGTTTAAGTTGGTAAACACGTCGTCTAAACATATATGTATATAAAAAGGTCGACGTCTAAAACGATCGCCGTGTACGTTTTTAACTTAAATTATAACGTCGTAGATTCATGTTATGTAATGTATTCGGTCGCGACGGTTACAACGTAAAAGGTATGCCGATGACGAAAACACGGCGGTACACAGATCCGAAAATAACTTTCGTTATTAAAAACCAATCGAGGATACAATTTTTAAATTTCTCTTTTCGGGGATTCCTTACGATTAAAATTTAATTAGAAATATACGTTCAGTGTACCGCGAAGGTATAACGATTATTCGAAAACGAAACGTTGGAACGTCGAAGAACCGCGAACGATTACGTTTGTCCGCGACACATTTTGTATACATTTGTGAGTAGGATTTGTGAGTAAAACGTCGGTGGATCAAACTTAACCGGACCGCCGGGGAATCGAACGAAACGCGTACGTAAATACGCTAAACTTAAAGCGTAAAAGAATCGAAACGGAAAATTGTCCGAGCGTTTAGAATAAAGAATTTCGGTTCGTTTTCGGTACACGATCGAAACGACGAAACAAAATATGGGAAAAATTTAGATTGTCCATAAGCCGCTCGTTAAATAACAGAAATCTCGTTTTCGTCACGTTCGGAATTATAACACTATCGCGATTTTCGAAACGAGTCGTCGCCGTCCTTTTTAACTATTTCGCGCGCGCGCGTGATTTTCGAACGAATCGTCAAATTTACACATTTCTCGAACGAAACAAACGTGAGCGTACTTTTCGAGAAGAAAAGTTTAGGCGTTCAAAAATGGCCCGTTCCGTGTAAAACGAAACTCGTCCAAAACCGCGCCGTTACAAATGCATTTATTTACCGCCATAATAATAATTACGATAAACGAACGTATCGTCGTGTTACGCGTGATCGCCTCGGGCAGAGCGAAAATTCGTTTTCGCGTTCGGAGGAGCGTTGTGTTTAGGGAGAGTGAGAGAGAGGATCGCACAGAGCCGAAATTCGGCGTGGGAGATTCGCCTTGTTCGGTGATAAACCGGCCACCGGCACCGTACGGAAGTCGTCGAAATCGCGTTAGCGGAAAGTCAAACGCGCCCCGCGCTAGATATATTTCCACGGGATTTACGTTCCGAGGAGGGCTCGGCGAATATCATACACGAACGCGTGGCGGCGCACGTGTGATCGAATAATGAACGGAAAATCTCGTACGCCGTCTATCCGTACGGTAAATCTACCGGCTGGTTTAGAGCCGGCGGAGTGTTTTTCCCTTCTCTTCGCCGGTGCCGCGAGTGTATTGAATTAACGCACAGCCCCGGCGTTGTCTTTTCTTTCCACCCCTTTCCGTATCGCCGCGACCGAGATAAATTGATTTTCAATCAAAATTCGCGTTCCCTTACTCCCCCCAACCTCATCCACATACGCCGGTCTCGTGATCGGCGCCGGGAAATCGTATTATTCGTTCGCTGACGCCAGTAACACGCGCGTATGTAAGTCAACGCGGCTGTCGCGTATACGAGATGCGTTCAAAAAATAACGGGAATTTTCGTTTTTCGAATAAAATATTTATTCGTATTGTAGCCTTAAAAATAGCGTCCCGTTGAATTATATTATGCGTTTGTGCCGGCGCCAACTTCCAATCCTCGAAACACTTCAAACTCGATCTCGAAACAACGAATACAGCCGAACATTTTATCGTACTTCAGGGGCACGGGTGCCGACATAATAAAAATAAATTCTCACAAACGGACTCTCTCCAAACTCCCGAAATTCAAAAATCACCGTTAATTTTTGAACACATCTCTGTGTATGTGCCGGAACGAGCGAGAACTGACGACCTACAGTTTCTCCGACCGCTTTTCACCCGAACGCCGCCGCCGCCGTTACGACCTTTCGTTCCCGTTGATTTTGGGCGCTGATAAATGCCACTCCCGTATTGGGAATATGTTATTTCGTTTTCGTGTACGTGAACACTAAAATAATAACGTGATTCCGCGCAATGGCGTACTTAGACAGGAATTTTTTTTTTGGGGGGGGGTTTAATTTTCAAATAAATAAATTGG
>JAIPRN010000679.1:0-70652 GCA_025469175.1 Geopemphigus sp. TES_GeoC_2020
AGCATCTATGTAAAAAAGCGTGGTGGTGTCCATATGACTGATGTTCTTCCAACATTCTCCGTTAATAGTTTACTACCATGTAATATAACAAAAACTTCAGCCACAGCAACGCGTAGTCGAGTCTCCTAATATATATATATATATATAAACTGAATCTCGGAAACAACTACAACGACTTCCATGAAAAATAGTATGGGTAGTAAAGTAGGGTTTCGGGGGTGAAAAATCGATCTAGCTAGGTTTCATTTTTGGAAATCGTTGTTATCCGTGTTTCAGGCAATAAAAAAATGGATTTATTTATATTTACGAAAATAAATATAATTTCTACAAAACACAAGAAAAAACAAAAAAAAAATACCAAGCAAAGCTCGGTCACCTAACATCATATATTTAACATTCGACGTTATTAAAAACGTCTAAAACAAATTAAGTACGTAATGACACAAAATTCGACAGAATAATTGAAACGCTCGGTTTTTTCGCTTAAGTGGTGAAGAGGGCAAAAAATTCGTTTTTACTGTGCAATCTGTATATCATTTCGCGAACATTATACATATATTTTATACGAATTACCGTAATGGAAACGCGATTTTCGATAAAAACGACAGAGTACTATTTGTTATACACGTTCGTAAATACAACGAATATATATTAAAAACCGTGATCAAAGTACAAAGTAAATGGCGATGAAAAACGATTTAATTCGACTAAGAGAGAATAATTCACTCGCGGTGCTCTCACGACACGTTCTTAGAACGCGAAATATGTACCGTAAAATTTGCGGTTACATTCATTATCCTACATATTATTGCTCAAGTGATTATTGGCCCGTTTGGTGTAACAGGCCTCCAAAAATTATAAAATGGAATTCAAATTAACAATAGATCTAGTTATGACTAGCGTACTTATATCGGCAACAACTATGGGTATATAAGTGCGTTTGGTCCACAGACAACATGCAGGGGATCCCTAAAAATACAATTGTCCGGAGTCAATTAGTCCGTATGTTCGACAGAATAATCGGTCATTTCACGATTGTTTGCGATGACGGAAGAACACAAATGAAGGAAGTCACAAGAAAGTCGATATTTATATTCGTTAGGGGATGTTCGCGGTAACATCAACTGGGCGGTTAATAATACAGTTTCCGTATAACGACCTCTATCGAATTTCTTGTGGACTACATTTTTCGTATATACCTCGTTGCTCTATACGGCTAAACTAAGGACGTTAGAATTGACGTGTGACCAATGCCACGACGTTACGATTGTAAATTCGTATAAAAACCGTCGTCAATAACGTCGATAAAAAATCGGTTTGATTCGTTTTTAGGTAATTTGTTTTTTCAATGTTTAACTACTACGGTGTACACAGCATCCACGATCGCCATAAACAGGATGCGTATGAATAAAACCACGTATCGGCGTTAATAACGTAATTACTTGTGGTTCGAAATACCGAAACGAATTCGTTACGAGGAATTAAAACAAAATCTTTTTCAAAAATAAAGTTATTATTATAAAAAAATTTAGAGTTCTCTGACGGAAACGAACAATAATCTCTATTAAATCGTGTATACTTCTGTCGTAACCTCTATGGAATCTATATATAGTGCACCCCCTGTAATCCGACCTAAACGTTTTGAAGGGCGGTGTCCGCCTGCGAATTTGTCGAATTATAGAATACTGCCTATATCCTCTCCCCCCTCACCACTTACAAATCGGAATTTTTCTTAAAATGGGTACTTTGTAATCCGAAAAATTACGAATCGAATATTTTATTTAAGCTACGAATCATACTACATGTGATTACGAATACATGGAATTGCCGAAATTTGTATCTACAATCGACAGTGATAGGCAACGCGTTACGCCGCATTTAAATCAATCGTACTCCTAAATTACGTCGGACGTCTGTATACATCCATTGTTCGCTTTCGTTCCAACCACATCCCGTCGTTGTTTTTAATCGTTCGAGAAACGTACGCGATATTTCGCGAATATTCGACGTGGCTAAATATAATTATCGTACACCGTTGTTATTGTTATTCGCTACAAATCCCTCAGGACCGTATCTGTCTACGCCGACGACTCGGGATAAACGAACGTTCCGCTCGCGTTGACGCGTTTTTCCGATAATTTCACGGAATAAACTACGGGTGTTGCGCGCTCATATTCTTGTCGTCGATACGAATTAGAAAACTCAAGAGGGTCGAATAAAGAACTTGGATGTTTTTTAAGTGGCGTGGGTGAATCGAGAAAATTTCCCCACGTGTTCTCGAGTGGTGGTAAATTATGCGGCATACCGTCTACGTACGTCCGCAGCACTCGGGCAACCCGTTACTTTCTGTTTGGTTTTTTTTATTTTAATAATACGACGTAATTTTTTTCCGTTTTTGCTAACTAACAATTTAACGCGTTGAAAGCCAGAGGCTACGACGACGCAATCAATATGGGCCGGCAGGACTCGTATAATAGTAAAACGTACCGCGCCGTTACCGCCGCGATCATCCACCTACGGGACGTAGGCGTATTTTGTTTTCCGTTTCCGATCTTTACTATGTGGTGCACGCCGTCGTTCGTGAGGGGAGAGGTTGGGTCATTGACGTTGTTGAAGAAAACGTTTTCCCCCCGCGTCTTCGCGTGGCGTGTAATTTATGCTGGAAACGCCGTCGCGATAATAACGACGCGGTTTTAAATGCGCGTCGGATTCGTCAATGTACGCATACAGTGATCGGGAGGAACGCGGTATATAGAAAACTGCGGCGCGGACGTGTTTTAAACGCCGACGACTTTTCGCGTAACTTTACCGCGACCATTCTGTAATCGTTTTCGTCACTAGCCCGTAATTAATACAAACACGGGCTTTTCAGTTGCCCCCGGTCCGCGTTGGCCGCCCCCGGGCGATTCGGTATTAATCGAACCGTTTAATTCGTCGATTGGCGAAATCATAATTTCCGTACGCCCGTACGTTCGTTCGTAGGCTTCTCGTCGTTTTAATCGCGTACGTAAATTCGCGATTAAACGCGATAAACTATTTACCCGCAACCGCGGTCCGCGTAACGCGCGTACGAAAACATTTTAACAGGTTTGTTCGTTGTACTTTTATGTCGGTACGTTTGAAACGTTTCGTGGTGATCCGCGTTCCGAGAGTTGGCGAAATCGGATCGAAAATAAATAGTACACGAGTACCGTTATATTAATACGCAATTTCGTTCGGCGTGCAACACGTTCAAACACGAATATCTATAGTTTATTACCTTCGCCACATATCTGGAGGATACATGTCGAACAAAACGTCTTTAATCCGTTCGGTTTCGACATTTTCTAAATTAGTCGTAAACATTTCTAGCGTTTTCTTTGAAACGAGTTTCTCCTGGTTTCTCAGTAGATAATAATGTACCGGTTTATATTTTATTGAGTTCGAAAATATTTTATCCACGATCGACCTGTAGTAGAAGTCAACGAACGTATCAAACGCAATTCGTTTATATTGAATAACGTCGGACGTTCACCATATTGTATTTCGGTAGGCGTCCGAACATTGTACATTTTGTTTGGAAATTGTCTTTTGCCGTAGAGCGTCGTAGTTATCTCTCAATTCGTCCGTCCGTTTACTGTTACGTTCGTCGACTATTCTAACATGAACGTGCAAGACTAAATGCGTATTTCGCGGTCGATTTTCCAGATTCTTGATCAATTTCTGAAACACGAGTAAACATTTACAATAATAACGGGCTCGCGTTAAATAACTACGAATCGAAAACGAGGACGGTAAAAGACATTTACGTCGAACAATTTCGTCCAAGTACCGGACTTAAATCGTGAGCAAATACTTAACGAAAATTCGGTATAGTTACTGGCTTATAATTTCCGCGTTCGTTAATTATAAACACGTCTTTTAGCTTATTTTTTTTAACGCAATAGTCGCTTAAGGACCGTTTATAATTTTTGTATTGCCCCGCTAATTTGTAGGCTACGTCGAACATTATTGTTAAAACGGCCGGTTGATCGTAACTGGCGACGGTTATTTCGAATACTTGACATTCGTGTCCCTTTAAATATCCTTTCGGTGGCGTTATAATTGTCGTTAAAATATCGTCGACCGGACATCTGTAAATAAATATATTTCACCGACCGTTATTTACAATCGGGTGGTTCGATAAGCGAAAAAATCGTACTCTTTCCACTCGTACATAATGTCTTCGTCGCCGTCGTTATAGAGGCAACACGTCGATTTGACGTTCGAACGCGTGTGCATTGGCTTCAGTGTTATACTTTCGGTCGACAACAATATTTGACTATCGTTTTTCGTCCGCGAAAAAAACGATAAACCGGGCCCTTGTCCAAGAACGGTTCTGGTGTACGATTCGCCTTGTCCCACGAGCGTAATTTGGCGTTCGTCGTTATTCGATAGTAGCGTAACAGTAGCCTGGGCGAATAATAGTGGCGTTAATTTTATTTCGCGTTCCCCGCGCCAATCGACCGCACCGGCGTACCTCGAATTTGTTCAGTTTGTCCGGTGAAAATACGTACAGTATCGGATAGATGGACTTGGTGCCGACTACTCCATTAGGGTTGAGACATCGGAAATACGGATTGGCGGGCGTCGACGGGTCGTCGATTATCGAGTATTGCACGCTACGGCCGCTGTCGTTGTAAACCCAAAACGCCTGTAAACGCCAAGCGTTCACGTTCGTGTTAATTCGTCCCGTTCGCGGTACGCGATCGCTAACTTGTGCCGGTGGATTCGGATGAGCGACGAATGTTGGCGTAAAGTTGAATTCCAGGTGTCCGTTCGTTCCGTATTTTTGGTCGAACGATATTAAATCGAACGTTCTCGATTCGAATAACAATTCGACGCCGCACAACGGCGAATTAGACACGCCGCTCGACCAGTAATAGCTTAGCGCCACTCCGTTATTCGCGCTATTCAATTTCATTAGAACTTTCGAATTTGTCTAAACGGCGTTAACGTCGTCGCTCAGTGAATGCACTACTGTATGGAGCGAACGCGGGTAATCATTTTACGTTTTACTTACGTCCGAGTTCGCCGCCGGAGAAATTTCGATACTTTTGTAGTGTTCGCATTTATTGGTATTTTTCTTACCAATTTCCTCCGGCGCGCATTTCATACAGCGATTGTACTTAAACGACCAACTAATCGGCATCGTTGACAAACTTTTCAATCGAAACTCGTACGTTGTCGGTTCAGAAATCACGGGCATGGTCCAAATCAACGGCGGTACACTTTTGGTATACACTTTACTCAGTTCGTTATTTATCCTGCGAATTAGTTTCGTAACAACACACGTTCGTCGATACTGTCGTTTAATTTTACTTTATACGATGAAAAAGTTTGCTCAAAGCCAATTTCCCAAAATACGGTTGGGTATCGTTACTTATATTTGTAATCTGCAGCGCGCATGATATTACGTTCATAGTAACCGTTATTACGTTCACGTTTTCCGAATCAGATTCGATTTCGGACTCGAGTTTTACGTTGATCAAAAATTTTTGAAGTCCCAACTCTGTCGGGTGCACAGATAGATCCATTTTCTACATGTAACGTCGCGTAATAGCAAATAGTACTTTGGAAACGTCTAAAACTATTTTAGCTTACACATTGAATTTTTTGCGGCGTAAATCTAAACGTCTCCGGACTTATTTTGCAAATTGGTATAGGCCAAAATGTCGGCGAACACATTACGGGCTTGGTGACAAATCTGATTTTGGCGTACGAACGACATTTATTTTCAATGATAAATTGTTGCGTTCTTTCCGTATTAACGATCATATCATTTAAATCGCAATTTTCTGGAGTTATCTAAAACGTTCATTCAAAAAAAAGTTATTAAATTATACGCATCCATTAGAAAGGAAAATGTTTGAATAATTATCGCTCGTGCGAAAAACAAATCTGAGCTAAAGTATAACTTTTTCGTTGGTTTCCTCGATAAATTTGAGAATTTTTTACGTACCCAACGTATTTATTCGTGTTACAGACCTAATCGACGTACACTTTAAACGGCTACGTGTAGCGTTGAAGCATTTTGGTAAACGTTATCTCGAAAAATGAAAAAAATATATTATTTTTTTTTTATCGACAGAACACATATTTCTCGCTTCGTTCAAGTTATAAAGATTCACAAATTGCTTCAATCGATTAAATTAATCGACGAGATCTCTTATTATTGTTATTTTTTTATCATTAGCGAGGCCCGGTAAGTTAATGATTTTTTCGACCTGCTGAAACTAGATATTATTAATCGAACTGAAGTTAATTGTTATCATTGTCGATTATCGTTTTGTATGTAATAATATAATAATTAATTTACACAAATACGTTTTTCGGCAATTTATATGAAATTTGAAGTTGTTCGCCACTAGGTTTTGCTCGCGTCCGTCTTACAAAAATGCGTTTGGGCAAAGTATGTCGACAAATAAAAACTTATAATTTCAAAATCAAACTGATCGGTTCGAATAAAAAACGAGTCGAGTTCGTTTGAACCGTTTATCAACTTATTCGCTCGTTAATGGCCAGCCTCGACTATTAGCGTCGTAACTATTATATTCGTTAACGATAGGTCGCGGGATTTTGTTCGTACCTTGAACGACGTTTTACATCCGTTTCCCGTTACGACCACGGGCAGTATGCTCACGACTTCGGGAAACTCGTCGCACTTCAAATAGCATTTCGCGTTCACGGTGAACGGCGTATCTTTGAACGGGCAAAACGACAACGTCAAACGGCGTTTTTCGTTCGGTCCCAATTCGCCGGCCAATCGTTCGAATTTGAACACGGACGGCAACTGGTTCGGGCCCGATTTTCTTTCGTCGAAACTCCAGGTGTTCAACTCGCTAACCGGTGCCGACCGCGCGGATTCAACGGACGTTAGTAGCGAATTATCGTCCGGGACGGTTGTCGAACTCGTACTGGTGTCCCGCGAGTCGACACCGTTTCGATTGTTTCGCAGTTTATCGGGGCTACTTCCGTGTTCGTACTCCGTCATTTCCTCCAATCTGTCGTACTCGAAACACGACGAACCCAACCGTTCCGACCCGTTTTCGGTGTTCGTTTCGGATTTAGATCGCTGATCGCGCATAACTATACAATAATGTAGTCGGTGTCTGGTCGTGTTGATAATCGGTATTTGCATGTTGATTTCACACCCCACTTGAACGCTGCCTGGCACGTACACGTTGTTATTCTCGCCGATCACTACACACCCGAATTCCACGCAAGCGTATATATTTATATTGACCTGAAACCGGGGAGGGAGCGGAACCGTCGCGTGCTTCGATATCGGTATTTTAATATTTATCACGCGTCGGATACTACCGAATTATTTTCGAAACCGTCGAACACGAGATTCCATTGTTCCGCGTATATACACTCGATGTTACACGTTCTCGCCAATTGAAACATTACAATTTGAAAGTCGCCATATATCATTCCGCATTTGGGTTTTACCAAAAAGTTTCTATAAACATTTATATTTTACGTTCGTACGTTTCGTGTATTCTCGTTAAATAAAACACCCTTTCTCCGGGAACAATTCACTGTGCATAATCTCAACGTATTTACGGTGGAAGCAGAAGAATTTGAAAGGTAAATGAAACGTAAAAATATAGGTTTTATTGACCCGAAAGCACGCATTCACGGTCGAAACGACAACGTTTTTGATTGTTTCCGTAAATTTATATAAATCGACGTACTAATTATTTCGAAAGATATTTTTGCTCTAACTGACGAAACTATATAATGAGCGCAGAGTACCTCGTCTGTATTAATGCGTCACTGTAAGCCCTTTTTAATTTGTGTTATTTGACCTAATCCAAATTTAGCGCATATTAGATGCCCCAGTGAAATAAGGAATATATTGGTCTTACAGTGACGTTTTTTTTTTTGTTGTAAATTTTATCTAATTCGCCTTTTGTTTGACACGCTTTTCTATTTTGCAGTAATTTCTTTAAACGTAATTTTGTGTTAATTCGCGAAAAAAATAATACATAAATTGTCTACATATTCACTTCGATACGAACAATTTTTTATTTTTTTTAAGTTCGAAATTAAATATGAACTTGGACATATATATTACGAAATTTTAATAATATTTAACGAATATTAATTATAGTAAATTACTACTAGCTCAGAATTATTTTTCGAATACAATAATTTGTAAATTATTACAACATTACGATTATTTGCTTTTAAATTCGAAATAATATTAAGTTTATAAAAATCTCCGCCTAAATGGTTCACTTTACCATAGCTCTATCCTTTTTCGTGATTTGCGATTATTTTCTTATCGAAAACGATTAGCTCAACTTTGCCGTCGGTAATTTCAAACAACGCGTTGAGTATTACGCGCCTGACACGGTCGTCATCGTATATAATAGTGTTAAGTACGCGCGTACTACGTACAGCCAAGTTCATTAACGTTGTTTACTAAGTAAATAAACCGAATAGATAACCGTCACGTGTAAACGTTACGCTCGTTTTTATAAAAAATCTCTCCCGCTTAATACACGAACAGTCGGCTCCTTCTACGCGTGTACTACGACCGTTTTATTATTATTATGGGGTAAACACGTATGGTTACTTACGATTTATCAGGCGATCGGAATTCAAACGTTGTTGGCACTCGAACGACTTTTTTAATCAAAAATGTGGCAAATACGGGCTCGGAATCCGGTACGCTCGGCGGCATTATTATTACGCGAGTATTGAGCTTACACATGGGCTTCCATCCGTTCAACGGCCTTTTGAACGAGTGGCCTAGACGATTGAAACGAGACTGTAACGGTGCGTACAACGCGTGCCGTACGTCGGTTGGCGTAAAAACGCGACGAAAATAATGTACGCGACATCGGACGACGCGTTTGCCGTACCCGTGGCCGTCAACGAAACGTTCATGGGCGCGACGCATTTGGGTAATACGTCGGCGGCAGTCGGATGATAGTGATCGGACCGCTGCGGCCCGAATTGGTCGGGATCGAAGCTAACGATAGCCTCGAACTCGGCGAAATAAACGTTCGAAACGGTTTTCGGCCGGAACGTGCACCGAAAAGTTGTCGACTGGCAGCTACAGATGTCGCACCATACCGGGTCGATCGCGAACGAACCGTTACCGTCGCCGGATTCTACTGTCGCCGAACGATGTACGTTTAATATAATCGAATTTGTTTTTGAAATCTCGGCCGCGTTTATAATACCGTGTATCCAGTTCACGCGCAACCGGCCGCTGGAATTGTTGCGCACGTCGAACGACAGTGTTTTCGCGGTCTTCGCGTAACCGAAATGCAATTCTTTCGGATATACGGTCACGTGTTGTTTACGGAGGGACGGATGCGCGACGTCTTTGAAAAAATCGGCGTAACTGTTTTCGTATTTCGGCTGGCGGAACGGCGTCCTGAAGTACGAGAGCGGATCCACCGTCGATTCTGCGTCGGGAAATGCGTACACGTCGACGTAAACCGGGCGCTTGAACGTTATTAAATAAACGGCACGATGTAGTAAACACGACGTGAACGTTTCGTATCCGTAAACGATTTCGGGTTACGCGGACCAAGTAGCCCGTAAATCGAACGTTCGAATAAAAATACGTTCGGTTTAGGACGACAAAGCGCGCGTGGGTTACACACACCGCACACTACGGATCGCGCGATGAAAACATAGGTGTTTACGTGGTAGGTGATCAGCACGTATAGCCTCTTGTAGTAATATCCGATACGGCGGCATTTCAGCTCCAGCCCCAACTGAACTCGACGTTCGACGACGCCGGACGGCGGGTGACACGCTATCGGACAATTGGCCCAGTCGTAATGTATCTGATAATGGGCCGGCATTTTGGAATTATTTACCAAGTGCACGGTTTTCGCCGCGCTCGGTTGGTTCACACCCGTTTGCGGGTACAAGTATACTTTGACCGGGAAAATCGTCACCGAGGGACCTTAAAGCGTCGGGCGTACGCGATAATATACCGTAGATTAATAACGTTCGTATAGGGATACGATATCGAGTCATATAAGTGATCAATTTTCTACCGTTAATAATAGTCTATAATATACTCGCGCGTGTGTATATATATATAATATCGGGTGACCGAACTTTGCTCGGTATTTTTTTGTTTACGTCGTTATATTTGTCTCGTAAAGATCTTGAATGTGAGCCCCCTCTCGAGAGTCTACGACAATTAGAACTGATCAACAAAAAATAAGTTTGAAATTAGAAAAAGCGCTCTCACGATCGTGATTAAATTTATATTATAAATCTGATTACACCAAACGCAAGATCATTTGATCTAACGTTCGAATCTCTACGACATTTGTCGCGGTTTTTACGAATTTTTTGCTTTTTTAACGTTTATACGGCGAATAGCGAAAAATCGAAATATCTCGGTCAACATTCAACGGATTTGCGTTTTGTTTACGTCGTTCAATTCGTCTCGTCGAGAATACCTTGAATACGAGCCCCAATTCGAGGGTCAATAACGATTAGTACCCGTCGAAAAAGTCAAAAAACTACGAAATTCGAAAAAATGCTTTCACCACCGCCGTTAAATTTATATTATAAATTTAATTACACCAAACGCAAGATTATCGCCGTACGCATATTCGGTATAAAGTTGGAATTTCTACGATAATTTTAACCGTTCGAATTTTTTTCGTTTTCGACATTTATATGAGAAAAAGTAAAAATGAAACCTAGCTAGATCGATTTATCGCCCTCGAACCCCCTGCATTTTTCATAAAAATTGTTGGAACCGTTTCCGAGATTCAGATTATATATATATATACAAGAATTGCTCGTTTAAAGGTATTAGATATATACATATGTTACCGTAACACGATCCCCGAACGCATACTGTCACTTTCTGCGTCGTTTCGTCAATTCGTTTATCGTTCACGTCGCATATCGCTTTCGTTTGATCGTTCGCTGAGAATATTGTAAAGTACTCCAACGTGGTGCGCACGTGCACGGACGTCGGTGAAAATATAATTAAGAAGCTCGTCGTTTTGTTCGGCAATATCGGTGGCGTTTCGGACGGCTTGAAGCTGATCGAATCGGCCATGTACATGGATTCGTTGTCGTTTTTCACTTTAAATATCGTGGCGTTCTGCGCGATACAAAACGGACGCGGTAAGACTATTAATAATAATCGACGTTAACTAAATATTACGAACGACGCGCGGACGTTACAGAGAAAACGTTACGTTTTACTTTGCATTCGATAAACCATTTGATACGAACCATTCGTAATCGAATTTAGGGAATTTAAAGGGGTATTTTTTAACGAAACATTGCACTTGCTTTCGAGTCGTTTTTTATGTTGATCGACTTCTTATGTACCGAACCAACGGGAACTTCTCCGAAATTGACATTTATGGTACATTCGTCGTCGACGACGTTCGTTTCCGACGTGACGACCATTACGGTTGACGTCATTTGTGGCGCTAAACGTACATAATTACGCGAGAGAACGAGAAATCGATCGTATTCGTTTTTCTCGCACCAATGTGATACTATTCCAGTTGCGTTCGAAATACACGTTAATTGCCATGGAGACTTCGTAAAATACAAAGACGTCGGAAAATACGAAAAATAAAAAACACTTTTATTACGCTTTTTTAAACGATCGATTAAATCGATTGACGACGGCGCGGACGTAAGTCTTATATTTCGAATTTCGTTTCGTAACGATTTTAATTACCGGTTCCTTCTTCGTTTGGTTTTCGAATTTAACCGCCGGTTTTTAATAATCGAGATTCCGGTCCAATATTTACTTATTCCCATAGGCGTTTCGATTTTAAATATCGATACGTGTCGGTTACGGGTGTTTGGACGTTAAATACCGATTTCGGTTAGTTTTCCACTAGTATTGCCGGCTTTTAAAATCGATTTCGAAGCGGATTTCAACCTGCGCAAATATGTTCACGATTCGTCAACTACTACACCTTGTGATATTTTTAGCCGACAGCCGAGAAAATATATATTCTCGAGCAAACAACGGGCGAATCGTACGTTACTCGTACGCTCGGACATTAAACGAATAGTTCGAGCGCGCAAATCGAGTACGGCGGTTTTTCTTCATTTAGAACAATTGGCGGCGTATTTCGCGAAAAATTACGTCGCGGCGTTGTAACGCGAAATAACCGGCCGGCAGGATCGGCGTACGGTTCTTCTTTTTCGGTTTTCCACCCCGGTTGCGTTCGCACGATACGGTCGGCACGACGAACAAAAAACATCTTCGACGAAACTAATGGGTCCTTTGGGAATTCGCGGAACATATAACCCGAATCTTCCGACATTAGCGCGACCATACAATAAGTGAAACGTACATTTCGCTTCGTTTACACCTCGCCGTAATAATCCCGACGTACATAATCGCGTGGGTCCGTCGGCGGAGATCGGTTCGGCCCGACCTTTACGTTTCACGTAAAAACGGTCGACGCGAACGATAATTGGCGCAACGCGATCGTTTCGCCGGGCCAAGTTGGGAATGCAACACCGATACAACGCGAGTGACAACTTTCTCGTCGATCTAAACGACCGACGCCGATACAATTTCCGACCACGGAATAACGGACACTTACGCGCGATTCAATAAACACGTTTTAGATCGCGTCGAACGATCGTGCGCGTGTATATATATATATATAATATATGCACGTATATGCTTCGCGTCGCCATCCGATCATTAGAAAGGCGCACTTTCAGGACTACCAATCGCGTTATCGGCGATAACGGCACGTCGCGTATCAAAACGAATTCGAACAAATGATAACGCGACAGATAACGACCGGCGACGGACGGTTCGGTCTTTTCGATAATTATGCGCGACGTCGTTGTCATCAGCGAACACTTCCCGTACGGTTTCCGTGTACGTGCGTCACGTTCGTTCCCGTGTACAACAAGAACCGGACGGTACCGCGACAGCGTCACCGTCGCCCGGTACCGGTAAGGCGGACGCGCGTGGCTTCGCGACATTTGTCGTCGAGCCCGTCTCGTTCGCGTTGTCCCGTCACCGCGCGCCCGGTAGCGCCGTCGTTGGCCGTTAAACGGTTCGTCGTCGGCCGTACTTTTTCAGACAAATGCGCGCCATGGCGACCCGATTTCGTGACGACACGGGAAGTGACCCCGACGACTCGCCACCGTGGCCTCCGGTCGAACCGCCGCTCACCGCTAACCAGATACGCACCATGAACAGAATGAAAGATCTATACGTCGAACAACACAACTTCCAGCAATGCGGTGACGCCACCAGGTTCGAGAAACTGTCCAAGGTCGGCCAAGGCACTTTCGGGTAAATGTCGTGCGTTGTATCGTCGTAAAACAATTCTGTGGCGCTTGCCGCATAACGCACACAACGATGGTGTTATTGTATTGTGTAGCCAGCAATGACATAAAGTGTCACAAATATTTATTTTAAAGCCATGTTCCCAACTACGATTAAACATAATGTACTATTGTATAATATAATAAATAGATAAAGAAAAAATTGAAAATATAAATTAATACTAATTAAAAAATTAGAAAAATTAAGTAAAGAAATATATATAAAGTCAGTGAGCGATATAAAAACCAAGTAAAACCGTTGTCGTATTTAATTTATATATTTACAACCGGCTTTGACTTAAAGTCGTTCGTATTTTCTTTATTTTTAATTATATAAACATTAATGTTTTTATCAGAAAGTATATTAAATGAATAACTGTAAGCATTTCTGAGCTATTTTCAATATATACGTTGAAAGTGAATATTTATCTGTAAAATTGGTCTCTTTACATCAACCAAAGTCCAAAATTAATTATTTAGTCCATATTAAACTTAAGTGGCTATTTCTACGTTCTTGCTACACTTGAATTATTAAATGAATATAAACTTAACCGTTTAATACGTATAGGTAAAAAAAATTACTAATTTGTAATTCAAAATCCAAAAATAATTATGATCGGAAATCATTCATGAACACAACTCTACAAAATAGAGAAAAATCATTCCATTACAGTATTTTTTATTAAATATTTTATTTCGAGTTTCGTCACTTACTAAATTTTAATATTTCGTCAATTAAAAAAAAAAAGTATAATTTTTTTCAAAAAATAAAAAAAATGTACGTAATAATACCATCAATAATTAATATACGTATATGATAAAATACCTACGTAATACCAATTTTATGTGCTCGGTTATTTAAATTTTAAAAATTACTTTACTTAATTCTCTGTGACTATCGAAAGAAATTGTTAAAAACAAAACAAATATGTTAAATTTTATATATTATATATTGTATTTAATTTAAACTGGTATAAAATGATATTTTTGTTTTTAATTTTCAGTGAAGTTTTTAAAGCTCGAGACAAAAAGAATCCTGAAAATATAGTTGCTTTGAAAAAGATTCTTATGGAAAATGAAAAAGAAGGAGTAATAATTAGTTTTTATATTTCGTTAAATTAGTTAAAATACCTCTGTTTTTCCTTTAATTCCATTTTAGACTTTTATGTTACTCTGCTGGTTTACAGCAAGTTATTAGTAATTACTCTTTTGACAATTCGTTAAAAGTAATCCATTATACAAAAATCGACTGAACAATTTGTTTAACATACAAATATCTAAAAATATTTTATTCGTTTTTATTACGATTTATTTTTTAATTAATCGATCCCAAAAAAATGTTTAAATGTATAAAAGCTCGGTATCTTGTTTTGATATTTAACAATACATTTTACAAAAAATAAGGTAAACAAAAAAAGGATCATTTTACGCCGCTATTAATCGGGGGCAAAAAATTATTATTGTTAATATTTAATGTCTTGTAGCTGGTTTATTGCCGACTTTTGTATTTTAGTTTCCTATTACTGCCTTGAGGGAAATTCGAATATTGCAAGTACTAAGACACGATAATATAGTACGGTTAATAGACATTTGTCAAACTAAAGGTATTCATAATTCACGTATAAAATATCAATTATCACGTTCGAACCGTCCAACTAATACCGCACAAACCGATTTGCAGCTTGCAAATTAAATCATTATCGATCGACATTTTATTTGGTATTCGAATTCTGCGAACACGATCTAGCTGGAATACTATCGAATTCCAAGGTGAAATTTGAATTGGGCGAAATTAAGTACATGCTTCAACAAATGCTCAATGGTCTTTACTACATACACACGAATAAAGTAAATTGTACTTGTGTCACGTAACCGTACAATCTCAGCGATAGTAAAAGATAAACGTACGATTTAGATTTTGCACCGTGACATGAAAGCCGCAAACGTTTTGATTACAAAAGCTGGAACACTCAAATTAGCCGATTTTGGATTAGCACGAGCGTTTAGTGATTCGAAAAATGGTATAGCAAATAGGTAAACGACGAATTATTATTTTTGTACGTTTTTGACGAAGTTTTTCCGCGTGATTACCGTCTAATAATACCGTTGACGATTTTCTTATGTACAACTATTAATAACGAAATGTTTAGTTTACGCGTTATTTTAATTTCATTTTTCGAACAACCGTTTTTAACCAAATTCAAAACCGAATTCGTTTGAATCAGAAATTGTACTGTAAATTTACGTATTTATAAATGACAGCGTACGTTTGTAAAACGTTTTATTGCGTTTAACGACGTCCCCTCATATTTTCCTAGGTATACCAATCGCGTGGTAACATTATGGTATCGCCCTCCCGAGTTGCTGCTCGGCGATCGTGAATACGGTCCATCAGTGGACCTATGGGGATTCGGCTGCATCATGGCCGAGATGTGGACCCGTTGTCCAATTTTGCAAGGGAATTCGGAGCAAACACAGCTGATGTTGATATCTCAATTGTGCGGGTCGATCACGCCCGAAGAATGGCCGAAAGTAAAACGTTTGCGCTTATACAACAATTTAGAACTGGCCAAAGGATTGCCGCGCAACGTTCGTATTACGAAACGTCCGCTCTTTTCGCTTTGCCTAAAGCGACGCGTTTTTGTTTTTTCAAAATTTCAGGTGAAGAACCGACTAGGACGTTACATATGCGACCCGTTGGGCTGCGATCTTTTAGACAAATTGCTAGTAATCAACCCGGAAAAGAGGATCGACGCGGACTCCGCTTTGAACCACGATTTCTTCTGGTCGGATCCCATGCCGCGCAACCTGTCCAGAATACTGTCTCTACTACCATCCAACAATTTCGAATATTTGCTTCCACGCCGATTCGCTCAGCCCGTGAAATCCGTTAAGCGGCCTCCGTTGAGCCTAGGCAACCAAAATGCGTTATGTTCACTATACCTGACCTCCACGAACACAGCTAAAAGCTCAAACTAATGGGGCCACCAATACGACTTGCGATTAATTGTTAATACGCCGACTGTCTTGTGTTATTTTTTTGTTAAAACAATTTCGTAGCAATAAGCGCTAAACCGTTCGTTGAAAACATACAGTTAAAATAATAAAAATTGTACAAACAGTTTAAACGTTAAATTCAAAGTGAAACATGTACGTTATTTCTGTTACCACGCTAATATAATCATTTCCATAAACCCGTACAACACCACTGTCGTCGAACAACGTGTATAAGCTTCTATCATTTCGAAAGTGTAAAAATAGAAATTTCTTCGAATATGTATTATCAATTTACGTTCGAAGAAATAACGTAATAATAATAAGGTCGTGGACACCGCCGATTTCGGTTTAATTATACCCTTATGACTGTTCGTCGCAATTAGGAATACTCGGTTAATTGCTCTCTGTTATACGGTAAATTGCTTTAAATTCCCCCAAACGCTCGACTATTTTGTCTATCAAAGTATTCTTATTGTTAATTTGGTTTTCGTTATATTTACGAGTCTGTATCTCTATTTATTGATTTAATTAAATCGTTTTGTTATTATTTTCTATAAAATGATTATATTTGTTAAAATTAATATCGCTTATATCTTATAGATATTTATTATTTATCTATAAATAACGGGAAAATTCGGGTAATCTAATTAAATGTACCGCGCAATATTATCCGTAAGGTATTTGCATAATGTAAATACGTCGCCGTTTTATTTTTCGTGTACCTATGCGCATTTTATTAATTTTAAGATAGGTAAAAAAGTCCCGTCACCGTGTGATGATAACGAACGATATTTGCGTGTTAGCCACACGCACTTAAGATCAGTTTGTCGGATAATGTGCAACGCGTGAACGTTTGTTTGTAAATACGGTCGAGGATTCGTCGCTTAACGGCCCTCGGCTAACGTACACTTAGATTTTTAACTTAGTTTTCGCTTCACAAAACTAAACCCGTCGAGTATATGTCGCGCGGTGACGGTACGAAATCCTCGTTGTTATTTATTACTCCGGTCGTTTTTATTTAATCGTAGCGTATTCGATAAGCCCACCAAACGCGTCTCGAATGATTGATCTCGACCACCGTTTTATCGCGCTCGGAAACCGTTCCCGAATGTTTAGCGAAACCGAAATTAATCACGCGGAATAACCCGGTCGGTTAATATAAGTTCTTCACGAGAAACTTTACAAACACATTCCCACGTTGTTACTTTAATAAATTGTTGTAAAATGTTCGCAAATTTGTTTAATAAATCGTTACGCTGTTTTTGCGACATTATCGTTATTTATTTGTACGCAAAATAGGTACAAATGGTGTGCGTTGTTTGCGGACGATAGTAGGAAGGGAGTTAATCAAAGACTCGACGTGCGGAGGTTGGCTCTGGAAGAAAAAGGGTTGATAATTAATAGAAGTAAGACGTATGAAGTGTGAGCTTGATGGAAGAGAACAAGTAGATGAAACGCGTAGTGGAATGACAGTAAACGATGACGTGATAAGGGTAGTTGAAAGTTTTAAGTATTTAGGGTCCTTTGTTCAAAAAAAAAACTGGTGTATTGATGAGGATGTGAACCATAGGATTAGGTGTGTATGGAACAAACGGAGAGAAGCGTCTTGTGCGATAAAAGAATTTCAATGAGGCCGAAAGGTAAGTTGTATAAGAGTGTAGCGAGACCAACTATGTCGTGTATGGTTCAGAGTGTTGGACGGTGGACAAGAAAATAGAGCGGAGAATGCTTAAACGAATTATGGGGGGGGGGAGAGTGACGAGAAAAAATTGGATAAGAAATGAATATGTAAGAGAGAAAACACAGGAGTAGCGTCGATGGGGAAGAATAGAAGTTTGGTTATGTTATGAAGAGAGAGGATTCGGAATCAGCAGGAACGGTTATAAAATTGAGTGTTGAAGGAAGAAAAAGAAGTGGTTGAACGCGATTGTGTGATATGTGGACGGCGCTGGTGTGAGGTGTGAAAGATGTGGAAGTCGAGGACCAAGGTGACCAATTCCGGATAGCTGGGAAAGGGACGAGGAAGAAGAATTGTAATTTATTTGTACGTAACCCTCGGGTTTCCGAAGGTATTTGTCTACAGAAACGACTCGAGTAGGTACGATAATCTGTATTAAATGGTCCGCGTTTTGGTAAAATTAGAATATTAAATTCGAAGACTAAGGACTATTAATAATTGACCGAGAAGACCGATACAGTATTATAGCTACAAACGAAAAACCAAAAAAGAACCAACGTAAAAACTACGAGGCGTTGATCACGGTCGAAGTACGCTGATTGGTATTTAAAAATTTCGTGTTTCGTATTTTTATCGTTGATTTTTAAACGTTTTCTATTTCGGTATATTTAACAAATTTCAACCGCCAAACTTAATGAAGAACCGATTATAAAAACTACAAGGCGTTGATTACGCTCCAGGGTTGATTTGGCATGTTAAAATGTCCAAAAACCGTCGTGAATTGTATTTTGATTTCCAAAAAGTTCTTTTTCCGTATAATTCAACGAATTTCAACCGCCGCACCGCGTGTTTGGAAGTATTCGGATTTACGGCACGACGTATGTAAACTATGTAGCCGCGCGAAGACGGCTGATCGTCATCCCACTCTTCGCCATTTTACAAACAGCACGTCCAATTGTTGTTGCCAATTTCCCGGCGGGTTTCGCCACGCGCGCGTTCGTCCATGAGATGGCGTTGCCGACCGGCAGCGGACGCGAGAGCCGACGACTGCCGAAGTGAAACGAACGACGGTCATCCGGGTCGGGAATCGGTTCCGCCGAAGTGTCGCGTTTCCGTGTGTCGTTGCCGGTAGTGAGTTGCTCCCCGTGTGATCCAATCGCTGGTTAACAACAACCCACGACCGTTAATCGTTTCGCCTGTTAAACCCGAACGGAAAAGCGGTCACCCGACGCCGGCGATATTCCGATTGCGTAAGTGAACGCCCGCGATAAACGGCGTGGCCATAGATTTCACCGCGTAAACGTATTCACGCGACGCGCCCAACGGTTATCGTTTCGTTTTTCGCAAACGCCGTACGGGACGGACCCGTCCGCTTGTTGTTGGCCGACATGTCGAAACGCAAAATTTTCCCCGACGAGGGGCTGCCGAGGGATTTGCGTTTCGGATACCAGCCGGCGATCACGACCCCGTTGAAGGTACCGCGGGTCATGGTGGGCGACAAGCTGAGGGACGTGTTCTTGGAGCCGTACAATTTCAAGTATTGCGCGGACGCGAAGAAGTATCAGGGACTGGTGAAGATCGGCCACGGCTCGTTCGGGTAAGTCCCTTGGACAATTGACCCGCGTTATTCGTTAATGCCCGGCTCGGCAGGCACGTGTATCCGCCAGGGGTGTGAATAAGTTCCGTAGGGTCTACACACGCGCGCGCCCTCCCCCACACAACCAGCCGCCGGAAAATTGCCGCGCTCGAGTCCTTGGATTTTGTAGGACGACGGCGTCTGCACGACCGGAGCACGAGGTTTTCGTTATGTATTCCATTAAAAATACCTAAAGCGCGCCGAGAAAGTAATTTATTATTGAATTGTACCCCGGTAACCGATTTCCGGTATTATTTTTAATTTACGCGCGTATCAAGTATTGTGGTGTACGAAAGAAAAAAATATTTCGAAAATATCGTTCGTCGTTTCGGTGGTGACGATTGGGGATGGGAGGGAGCGCCAAATGAACGTTCCGTTGTCGTTGTGATAGCGTCACAGTACAATAAAACAGATTTAGCGCCAACAATCAAATGACTCGACGGTACGTGGCGATAGATATTTGTATTCGCCATACCCGCCCGTAGATCATTTTCGTTTTTAAAAATTATAACTGTATGTGTTCCTTTGGACCTCCTACGTTATTGTAACGGTATCCACAGTTGGGTATAACTACCTGTAGTGTGTGTGATTGTGTTTGTGCGTGTATGTGTATGTATGTATGTGTGTGTGTGCGTGTGTGTGTGTGTGTGTGTGTGCGTGTATGCGTGTGTGTGTATGCATGTATGTGTGTATGCGTGTATGCGTGTGTGTGTGTGTATGCGTGTGTGTGTGTGTATATGCGTGTATGCGTGTGTGTGTATGCATGTATGTGTGTATGCGTGTGTGTGTGTGTATGCATGTATGTGTGTATGCGTGTATGTGTGTGTATGCGTGTGTGTGTGTGTGTGTGTGTGTGTGTATATATGCGTGTGTGTGTGTATGCATGTGTGTGTGTATGCGTGTGTGTGTGGTGTATGCGTGTGATAGTGTTTGTGCGCGCGTTTTTAATCTAAGTGAAGTATAGACTACACGGACATATTGTTCGTTATTTCGGTTAAAGCCTATTATTCGACGTTTTTATTTGTCGACCGTAGTAATATTCCGTGTCGTACAACAAACCGCTTCGATTGTCCGAGCGAAATCGTTTACAATACGCGCGTAAAATAAAGCGTCCCGAACAGTATAAAGGCAACGCGCTAACGTCTCGTACACGGCTTATTGTCGCCGCCCGAGCGAAATTCTCGGGAGTGGCGCGGCCGGCCTTCGGTCCTCGTACAATATATATATATATGTATAGGCGTACGTACAAGACGAGGTCCTCGACAAGGGCGGCCAGTGTACCCCGCCGAACAACGAATACTAACGCCGAAACGTTTTCAATGAAAACGCGATAAGTCGATCAGGGTCGGCGTCAACGTCCCTTTTTGTCTATTCTTCCATCTAGGAGACGAGAACGTTAGTGCTGACGCGAACCCGAACGTGGGATCGTCCACAAGGGTCATTTCGCGGTCGATAAATGGACGTGACACACGAGCTTATATAGACACCGTAAATTGTATGGGCGCAAATAATAACGACGATCGACGATTAAGCCGTCTCTTACGTCCCGTCGTCGTACAATAATAAACGTTGACGCGTACAAAACCATATATTATTACGATGACCAAAAAAAAAACGAATTCTAATCTTCTATTAAACGCTTATTTCGTATCCACGACCGATATTATAATGAACGTATAATGTCGCGCTATATGCCTACGAGATGGGACGCGATCGTACCAATCCGCGTCCGATGATTTCACCGCGAGATAAGACCGACGCGTGGTCATGTTCCGTCGTATTTCTGGAACGAATCTGAACGCGCCACGACGGTGTACCGTTGGTAAACGATCGTTAATTAATTGTCGTCTCGAAAAACGAAACAGAAACGAGACGGCGAGTCCGCCCCGCGTGTTTAAAAATCGTCGAAACCGAAACGGATTTTATTGCGATAAATAGAAAGTTCGGAAGTGAGAGTCGTCGTCGTCGTCGTCGTCGTCGTCGTCGTCGTGGAAATACGCGTAGAGTGAGAAAGCGGAAGATGGTAGTCGGGACACAACAGAGTGCGATAGGTCTGAAGATAGCTGGCGCGCGTGGACGGATGACGCGGGACCGATGGAGATCTAGGACGATCACGTATGGGTGGGGAGTAGAAGGGCGAGGGAGAGGACGGACCGTGGCGAATAGAAACGAGACGACGCGGGAAAAATATTTTTTCGGATTTTTTTTTTTGAAAAATATTTTCGCACTTTTCGTTACGAGATATCGTTACACCGAGCGAATACTCCGGAGGCGGAGGGGCGGGGAGGTTTCGAAAACGCCCCTCCGGGTCTCCACCCTTGCCGCGAGTGGCGTCGACGTACTCGCGTACCGATTATGACGAATTTATATATTCGTATACACCGCCGGTGTTGTTCGATCGTCCAAATACGAAACGGGTTTGACCGCACCACTAGTACAACGACGACGGTGTGAAATTACCGAGCGAACGAATCGTTTTCTATATTTTCGTAGTTTTCCGTCTGTACCGTTGTAATGGTTAGGAGGGATTTCGGGAGAATATAAATACCGAACGTGTCGGCTACGACGACCAGCGGCGTCGGACGAGTTTTTTGTTTATATTCCGTCCGGGAACCCGAGAACAATCGTTTCCCGTTTACGCGCTATCGTCCCGTGCCCGTCGTAGAAAGTATACACGCGCGCGCCGACAAAGAGTGAAGACTACAATGGCGGTCGAGTGTATCCGAACGTACGTCGCTCGAAACGTGACCGTACACGCGTTTCTCGAAGGCACTGTGTGTGTGTAAGGGCTGGTGGTATTTCGAGTCCGTTGCCGTCACCGTCGCACGGTTAGAGCCGCGTTAGGCGGTGATCGACACAGCAGGGTAACGCGGGTTTGTCCGAAGGAATTAACTCCGTTGGGGTAGCGTTCGGTTTTTCGAGTCGGTTTCGAACGCTTACAGAATAGGGTTACGATTGATTAAAATTATACGAGCGCTCCTGTTCGGACAACTTAATAGAACTGGACCGTCGCCGCTTATTCTCCGACACGCGACGGTCAAGTCACCGTAAATGCCCGGCTACGAACGAAAAGGGTTCGTAACGCCACGGGCATTAACGAAAACTCGGAAACGTTCGCGCCGGCGTAATTTATTACTTAGACCAGTGGCGTATTATTATATGCTCCCCCCAAAAAAAAAAAAAAAAAATTTTTTTAGGAAAATTTAATTTCTTACGAAACGTATCGTTTTAGTCGACGAAAAACTAAAATATTTTTATACTAATATAACGTTAAAAATGAATAATAATGTGTCCCCCGTTTCGTTATGGTCGTCCGATTTATTTATTTAAAAATTAACCGCCCGCCCCCGAAATTCAGGTCTAAGTACGGCACTGGCTTTGAAAACGTGCAAAGGATGGAACTCATCGGCCATACGCCGTTTACGTTATACTTAACGTGCGTGCGTATATTTCTATTTTTTCGAACGACCCGAAATCACACGCTACCTGGGCGCTACAACCTCTACACGGTTACCGTTTATCAGACGTGTACGTACGGTCCCCGGTCATTCTTTGCGGCCAACGAGCTCATTTCGTCGCGTAATTTTTTAATTTAACGTTTTTCATAACGTTTTCGCGTAATTGTCGCGACTGTGTTTTGCGCGATATTCCGATAGCAAAAAATAAAAATAGACCAATTAACGAAACATTGGTCGTATAGGTTGTCCCGTCGAAATGTACGTAATTAAACGAAAGCGACGACGTCCTACGAAAAAAAGGGTACCGGACCGTACGGCGTCAACGTATCCAAATGTATACGCCGAATAATTAGAAATTCCCCTCGTAAATAATCGTAACGAAATCGCCGGAAGAGCGCGTGAGATTTACCACCGAAGATGATTTAAGCTACACCACGGGCGTTGTTTCGAATCGGTCGGAACGTTTCGGCCGTTTTCAAATTTGTTCGCCGAATACGTTTGGCCGTTCGTGTCCAACCGTCGAGCGCGTGGAAAGAAACGATCGCCGACGTAATGCCGAGTGAAAACGCGCATTGATTTGTGGACAACGCGTCCGTGTTGTACGTTCGATTTTTCGCCGGCGCGTTATAAAACACGAATAAAAGATGAACGAGATCGATTTCGTCGTTACGTTCACACAACACACGATAAACGCTTCGAATACATTTCCAGTCATCAAATTATTCGGTATCGATTTTTCGAAAACAGTATAGCTGGGGGAGGGGGGTAAGTGTTTTCAAAAATCACACCCGAAGTCTGTTATTTGTATTTACGCGTATACTTTTTTCGCGTCGCGCTATTACGCTAGAGTTGTAAATACTCGAAAACCGGCTTTTCCACCTCTCGTTCGTGTATATCTCGTATATCTCTTCGCGTTTATTATTTCGTATTTACGCGTTTTCGTGTTTAAATAATTAACCCACGTTCGTATAACTTCTTCGTCGTCCTTCCACTCCCGACCATACGAGGTCGATCACCCTCGTCCAAAAACTTTATAAATCTCGATCCCCCTCCCCACGATTCGTTCACTTACACCAGTAAGTGTAATCCTCTTATCCTCTCTCTCTCTCTCTCTCTCTCTCTCACTGTTTGTGTGTGTTTCTCAATATATATATATATAACCAGATATTCTAACGGACGCGTAATTTTTCGATATTTATTCGAAAATTAAACGCGTAAATGTGTTCGATAGATCAATAAATGCGTTCGCTTCTGATAAACCGTAAAACGACCGTTACGCGTCCGTCGAAAGTGACGGTCCGTGATTACGCGATATGGTCGCGATGCGCGCGTTTCCGAATTGAAATATTACGTACGAAGCGTTCGGTTTTCGGTTGTTCGTTCGGAACGACGTCGTCGTTTATAATTGGTTTTTACGCGTCACGACGATGATTTATCATTTACCGGCGGGTGATAAAACACAACCGCCGACAGGCGTGTTATTATTTACGTATGGCACGCGCGCGCGCTACGGTATCGAAAAAACGCTTGACCATAAACGTTTCGAAAACGCCCATCGAAATAGCTAATATAACGTTTTGGGAAAAACGTTTATATTTGTCGGTAATTGTCGAAAACCTACGCGCCGTTCGTCGTTTATAGTCGACCGTAACGCGCGTTTTTCACCGGGAGGTGGCGCGATGAATCCGAGTGACCGGCGCTTACTATTGGCGGTCGTTTTAATTTTTCGCGCAATCGGACAGCGTTTTCGCGTTAATTTTGTAATAGCGGACGAACGCGCGCCGACTGATACCGCCGGTTGGTATCGGTAACGCGCTTTCTAAATCCGTACGCGTCGTAACGTTTATTATTATTACTCGCTCCGGGGGGGGGGGGAGCGAGTTCGTAATTTAAACATCCGCGTTGCTCTTACGTATCGCGTGTGTTTCGCTCGTCGGTTTGGTAATAATAATAATAACAATAGAAGAACGGACAATCGGGACGATCCACGCGGACGGGGTGTGGTTAAGAGCCACGACGTGAACGTACGGACGTTTCCCCCCACTCCTCCCGGTCACCAGCAACATATTGCCGACGGCGCCGTTGCCCGGTGGTCGAAACGTGAAATCTCCCACTACCTACCCCCCGGGGGGGGAGGAAGTTATACGAACCGTTACACAATGAATCCCGGGTCCTTGAAATGGCGACATGTACCGCCTCGCGTGTGTACGATTGGCCGGTTCGAATTACGAGAGTTTTCGTTTATTCGAAACGGTAACAAAAAAACATAAAAACAACCCCGGAAATCGCCGAGACGAATTTTTCCAGTTAGCTACAACCGTCGGTTAAACGTAATCAAACGAGAACACCGAGCAATGTCGCGCCCCGTTTACTACGCGTCGTAACGTTAATCGCGGGGGCGATAGTGGGCGCTCGTATTAGTCGAATCCAACACCGAGCGTTCCCTACCGAACGTTGTTCACTTTCGTACGTCGAATAAACGGTCAGGACGCGGAGGGTGGAGCGATTCGCGCACCTCGGCGCATGTACGCAAATGTACGGCCGGCGTACTCATTAAGTCGCGTACCGTAAACTTTAACGCGAATAATTTAAACACGAGAAAAAAATAATAATCGGCCGGTATAATCTTGTTCGGTACGACCCTGACGTTAGTGTGTGCCGGGACGAAGACTAAAATGCTTTGTTGGTCGACGGACGAGCCCCAGCCGTTGTTGTACTTACTTGGCAGATTCCTTCGTACCACGCACACGGTTTCCTTATAATATATAAAAAAAACGAATACATAATACGTAACCCGATATGTAGAGATTCGTAACAGACGTAAACGGATTTTACGAGCAATGTTCGTAGTTCCGGGTTATCGCGAAAGTCGAGTGACGCCAAGTTGCGTCCGGCACCCCGCGGCTGTTATAAAGTTGTCAAAAAATTACCGACGAGGCGACGGAACGAATAAAAAGTGATTATGGAACCGGGAAATTGTTTTTCTTTCCGAGGGCACGCGCGCGCACACACGTACGCCCGTTTAACGCGCCGGTACTGACTCGAAACTATACGGTACCGGAATAGGTCTACTCGTGGGATAGTTTTTATCACGTCCCCGGGTACAGTTTAAACGGATATATTATTGTTTCAGGGAAGTGTTCAAAGCGAACTCTGTAAAAGATCCGTCGGAAATGGTGGCTATGAAAACACTCGTGGTCTTCGACGAGAAGGTTGGTTGATATTTTATATTATATTATATTATATATTGTATTCGGTCGAGGCGCCGAAATTGTACGGCGCCTCGAGCGCGTTTTTACTTTCTTACGTAATTTCGCAATCGTTACTCGTCCTCTCGGCCAAAAATACGCGTCCGATTATTCGCTCGTTCGCCAAATTCACAATAGGCCGTGGCCTATCTTCTCTAGCCTGCGCCCCTTCGATCGTACACTATTTATTACGCTCGATTATTAAAAAATTCCGAAAAATCGTTGGGAGAAATATCGTACGTAGTACCGAAAACCGCGTCGGCGATTGATGGGCGAATGGGTTCATCATCCACGCACACATACGCGACGACCAAATTACTGTTCGTCGAGCGACGGTGGGATTTTTACCGATTAAGAGTGTTACGATCGTTTCGTATGTTTCCGCAATCGACCGCGGCGAGTTCGTTCGTCTGTCCATCGGTCGTCGTCGTTGACGAAATAATCGCCGACCGGCTGCCAAAACGGGTTTGGCACCGCCGTCACCAACGTGTTTTCGTCCTTGTTTACGTCACTTTCGTAATAGTGTCGGACGTCCCGAGCGGAATAAACTTTCGGAATTTCGGCCGTACGAATAAATATTTCCCCCCCCCCGTCGCCCGTGTATGTGTGGCCTCACGAATGGCGGCACGCGTGCATATAATTATACCAATCGGTCGTGCCGTATAGGAAATTAGATACCCAGCGACCGCTTTGCGAGAGATCCGGATGCTGCAGTTCATGAAGCACGATAACATCGTACGTCTAACAGACTTGTGCCGTACCCGACGGGACCAGAACGAAGGTAAGTACGCCCCCGGGGAGGGGAGGGGGGGTTTCGGTCGGCGCCGTTCAACGGCGAGCCTAATAAACACGGGCGGTTGGACGCGTTTCGCAGGCGGCAACGATAAGCAGATCACGTTCTACTTGGTGTTCGAATTTTGCGAACACGATTTGACCGGTTTGCTGTGGAACCCCAAAGTGCTATTCACTCTGAGCGAAATCAAGGAGATGCTCAAACAGTTGCTGAACGGTCTCTACTACATACACCAAAATTCGGTAAACACGCGCACGCGCGTATATATATATATATATGTATATCCGTCGTACTTAATACCGAGAGCGATCTAAAACGCTTATTCGTAACGACCGTAGATTATACACCGCGACATCAAAGCCGCGAACATATTGATTACGAAACACGGAATTCTGAAGTTGGCCGATTTTGGGTTGTCCCGTATGATGCACGAGAAGGAACCAGAAGAACAGTACAAGTAAGGCACGGATTTATTCAGAAAATCGTTTTGATTTCGCCGCCGTCGAGCCTCCCGCGTAACGTTCGTAAAACGATCGACGGACGTACGCCGCGGTGAATACGGGCCAACCGTAATCATTGGGCGTACTTACAGCGGTGACGGGAGGCCGGTGATTTGTGTATACGAAACGTCGTATAAAATAACGTCCGTAAAATAACAGTGGCGGAGGAGGACGAAACGTCTAAAGGTTTTATTGTAACCGAAAGCTCGTCTAAAAATCCGATACGTGTTTGAGGGAGAGGGGAGGGGGAGCTAAAATATTTTTATAAATTCGAAATTAGTGTAGAGTACAATCGGACTGTACGTTGTCGACGCGGAATTACGCGTCAATATTTACGCACTTTCGATACCGTTGAAATTTACCGGCCGGCAGTCCCTTAGACCGGGCCTCCGTCCCTCTTACCCGCCGGTTCCGCGGCCGGTGGGCGAAATAAATACGTCGGAATCCCTTATTTTTTTTTCGGTTTTTTTTTTTTTTTTGTCGTCGTATGTTTGTAGCTTCACTAATCGGGTGGTGACTATGTGGTACCGCTCGCCGGAGTTACTGCTCGGCGACCGTAACTACGGGACCGCGGTGGACACATGGGGATTCGGTTGCGTCATGGCGGAAATGTGGACTCGCTGCCCGATACTCCCGGGGTTATCAGAACACTCGCAATTGATCCTGATCAGCGAGATGTGCGGATCGATCACGCCCACTGTGTGGCCCGGCGTCGTGAAGCTGAATCTGTACGGCAAATTTAATTTGCCCATGAATCAGAAGCGAAAGGTTAGTAATAATGAACCGAACACGTCGGTCGAATCGTCCGCGCGGGACGGCCAAATGATACCAAACGTACCAGAGGTGCCGCCGGGACGATTCGCCGCGTCTACGGACGGAACCGTCCGGGGGACGTCGCTCATGACCGTTCGCTTCCGAACGTCCCTGATTTCCTTAGTACATTTCGGGCGAACGGAAACCGGAAATACGTCGTTCGACCACCGACGACGGGTGGTGTTAATAAAAAAAGGTTGAAAAAACGCGATCGGGATGAACGCCCGCGTATTTCTCCAGCCCAATTTAATCGCGCGTGTAATTATACCCGCGCCGTTCTCGGCACGTTCGTTCCCATATTTCCGTATGCGCCCGCGCCATTTCGAAAACGGTTCGTTTCGCACCCCGCCGATCGGTTTTTGCCGGTGGAAAACCGGTGATTTCGTCACGCGTTGTCCCGGCTCACCTGCGCCTACCACCGCGTTCTTTTCGTTGCACCCACCTCCATCCACTCCTCACCCAACTGCCCCTAAACGATGGACACGCCGTTCGCAGGTGTTCAGATCGCTGAGGAAGGATATAAACAGCAAGGAGGCTATCGCGTTGTTGAACAAATTTCTGGTTTTGGACCCGAGAAAGAGGATCACCGCAGACGCGGCTTTGGACCACCCGTTTTTCTGGACGGACCCGATGCCGAGCAAACCGGAAGGGCTGATCCGCATGCTCACCCAATTGAGTACTAACTGTTTCGAGTATTTCATGGAGCCCCCGCCGAAGAAGTGCTTTACTCGTCAAAATCAGTGAAAACTTGGCCACAAATAGCAGTAAGCACCTTATCCTAAACGCGTCGCTGATGCCGCCAACTATTATGAAAACCTAATAAAAAATTTAAGTGTCCGCCGTTCACTATCATTGTCCGTCCCGACGACGGAAAACGCAAAAACAATAATAATAATAAAAACGATAAAGCGTCTCCAACACGTAATGTCGTACCGATGCCGGGGCCGGCAATTGACATTTGAAAACGGAGGGAATAGATTTGATGGCGCGATGCGAATTTAAACGTAGGAGGCTTTTTACGCAATCGAATTTGTACCTCCCCGCCGTTTTAAGCCCACTCTCTGCAAATAACCCATTTCAAACGACCGTAATAAACTATTACGTAATATTACATATTAAAAACAGTTGTACTTCAATTAACAATGTTTGTTCAATAAAATTTTCGGCACTTATTCGCTTCGAGTTTTTTTTTTTTTTTTTATAAACACCTTCTATCGCCGAAAATTGTCACGCAAATTACAGGTACGCGCGTGCTTAACGCGATCCCGAATACAGAAACGGATTTTCCTTGGCCTATCGTGCCTGGTCGCCGTTTCTCCGGCACCGACCGACCGAGTAGACGGAGTGAGTGTATTTTCGTGGTGGTCGGTCGGTCAGTGCTAACACGCGTCTACGATTTCACAGACGGTCAATTTTACGAATGGGAACGACGGCGGCATTGTCTCGCTGAAACGTCGCCTGTTCGTTAGTCCCTATCCACGTTGTACGCAAAAGCGTGTAAAAAGCGCGCGTAAAACTGACGCGCCGGGCTCTGTTGACGGGCCGACAGAACGGAGAAACTAGGAAACCCGCAGTTCGATAAACGCGCGGCTAAACGAACGGGGCTCGAAACTAACTTGGACGTGTCCGACGTCGCTTTATAAAACGTACGCCGTCGCCCGAGTTTCGTTGATAAATACAAAGTCGTATTTACGCTTAGATATACGGACGAACTGCGCGTAGTTTTGACGGGTTTCGCGAACAATGAATAACGACGGACGGATCACCGACGTCGAAATCGTCGCCGTGCCAGTAACGGTAAGTACCCGACGGCGCGACGGTACGATGCCGGCGTAGTGTTCGCCCAGCCACAGTCCGTAGTCCAGAATCGTTCGATTTACAATTACTCTTACCGACCACTTCCCAAACTAGCGAGACGGTACGAGGCAAGGACCCCCGGCGAACGGACGAAGTCAAATATTTCCAAAATTGTTTTAACGTGTGTGTGTGTGTGTGTGTGTGTGTGTGTGTGTATGTGTGTGTGTGTGTGTGTGTGTGAGATGAAATGTGTTGAAAAAGAAAATTTCAAAAAATCGACTTCGTTCGTCGTAATTTAAAAATCTGACGACAATTTCGGATCGAACTCGTCGGTACGGCCGAATGGAACAACCCTAAATAATTACTCGGGCGAAAGTATGAAGACTTTCGTCTAATCCGAAGACGTTTGTCCCGAACGATTGTCGGCCGGACGAAATATCGTCGTCGAAGCGTAATCAAATAATCCGAAAACGTCGAAAAAACGACGAAAATTGTTTTCGAAATTCCGCATGTTCAACCCGAATGAATATTGGCGGATTTTTATTCGTTCGACGTTTTTCCGTAGTGACCGCACGTACCGCGCGCGTAGTTTTGAAAATTCTCGTCCGTTTCGGTAACCGTGGCGTTAAACGGCTACGTTAAAAAAAAAACTCGTACGGCGTATTATTTTCGCGGCCGCTGACACGTGCAGAGCACGGGACTCGCCAGATGGGATAATATATCCTCCCCTGCTGGGTCGAAGGTTATCTCCGTCGCCGTGTCGAGCCCGCCGAACTCGGTTCCGAATAAAACGTCGATTATCCGTCTGAGCCGAAACATTCGTACCCGAGGTCACACGAGAACGTTATTAAAATTGATTTACGGTCTACGCCCTACGGAAAACCGGCGAGTGAATGCCGATCGGCGATAAAACGCGGAAGGCCTGAAACAACAACGACGGAACACGATAACAATGTGCACATGTAGGCGGGTTTCGAAAATACCAGCGATCGACGTCGAGACTCTAAATCATTCGCTGGGTTGTAAACGACACGAGAGATAACCAAAACAAACAACAAAACGCGATATGAGTGGTTTGCTCTCCAAGGCGTGTAATTTGGAACACTGGCGGAACGACTAACCAGCGCGTAATGAATAAGTAACTAAAAAAAAACAAAAACGATCGACGGTAAATTCCGTTTTCGGACCTGAAATTCGTGAAAATTAGACTCCAATTTGGGGAACAAGCCGGGAGAGCTTGAACTACGAAGAGGGGGGGTTTCGTAGTTCATGTACGCAATACGTGAGAGGACCTCGGGGCTTTTCGAGATTTCGAAAAAACAAGAATTTAACACCGTCGTCGAATAATTTCGTCCGTTCGTTTTAAACAGAGTTGCTCGGTGTTGCGCGTAACGATTATGAAAAACGTATTGTCGTCGACTCCGAGGAAAAATATAGGTAATTTAATACAGTCGGAACGTTTGGCATCTGATATGTGTGTAGTACGCTCGTAAGCAACTCGTTAATGATTATCATTCTGTCAAAATAACAGGTACTAAAATTATTCGAATAATGTAATTAAAAACTAGACATATACCTGTGGAATACGTCCAGTCGAATTCCGACTACCGAAATGTGTTTGATTAATTGTCGTTGAAAAGGAACTTACCACGCGTATATACTAAATATTTGCCGAACAATTCACCGGTGGAATCTACAGGAATGTGACCCGAAAAACGGTCGTTAGCGTCTAATGTAAGTAAACTCGCCGTAATTATAAATTGGCACTCGTTAGGTCCCACGTTAAATACCTTTTGCATTTATAAGGAACCGACCAAAATAAAAAATTCGTCTCGGAGCACGACGTTAAATGAATCTATTGAATTTCAAACACGCCAACGAAAAGGCATTAAGACTGCAAGTTTTTTTTTTAGCTTCCAATATTACATTAATATATCTCAACAATTATTGTAATTAGACTAAAATATATACAATATACGAGAGGTAAAAAAATAATGATAATAATAATAATAGTATTAATAATAAAATAAAATATGGAAGAATCTAAACGAAGCACCCAACAAACTTAAAGTATTTTATAGTTTCTTTGATTACCTTAGAGGATTTACTATTCAGGATGTTCGATGGGTTGATTACCGTAGTGCTATTGATTCGGAGAAAGTTGAAAAATCGACGGCGTAGTATGTCGGGCGCCGAACAGTCCCTGATTAAATGGTTGAAGTCACAGGTAACTTTATCTTCGTGCTGAGAGCTGGCGGACGAGTTATTAAAAAAGAGGCAGAATGAGTGTACCAGGAGAAGGTTATGTCCAGATCTAAGCCTCGAGAATGATCTGATTTGAGACCTGGACAGAGGGAGGTGACCGCGAGTTGTTAACGTTTAATTACATACTTCGATACTATAACGTTATCACAACGAACGCGATGAATAAATATATATATATATAGAATTTCGCCAATTTCAAAAAAATTTTTGGCCTTGGGAAGTATCACGGGGAGAAACTGCACTCGGTACCTCATTTTTTCTATATATATATATATATACAAATTGGCGATACGCTCGTCCACTGCCCGGGAAATTGTTACGAATTAGTGGAGGGTCGCCATCGTATTTTTTTTTTTTAATACAATAAATCGTCCATAATGGGGGGTACGACGGAAGACAGCCCTTTACGAACGACCGACTTTAATACACCAAACGAAAGGACCTACCGGCCGCGACTCTGTACCGACGTTCAACCGTCGACGCCTCCACCGACACCATCACGATCACGACGAAACGGTAACACACCGAGCAGGGGGACTACCTCTCGGGTTCAACCATCTCCTTAGCCGTCAACATCCGTCGTTCATCAAGGGATCACCGTGGGGGCTAACAAGTCGCAGACGGCTCGAAACGACCTATCTTCCGGACGAGGTCGTTCTCGTTCACGGTCGAACGTTTCGCAGCAAACCAAATCGGTTTGGTTGAAACGGATGTGTGACCCGTCGACAACCGTCGACCACTAACGGACCAGGAGGGGCGGGACGAGGTGGTTATCAGTGACTCAGCTCAGGTGCACCCGAACGCGATGCCCTCTTCGTCCGTTCGGCCAAACACCTCGGTGAAGACTTAAACCGTTGTGCCGTTGCAACCCCTTGGATCCCCGGAGTTCGTCTCCCGTTCGCCACTGGTAAACGCGACGCCGTGTCGTAGCCTCGAACGCGCTGCGACCGAATAATAACGGACGGAATGTCGCTGGAAACTGAGGGCGGTACGCGGTGACGCAAAATGGCGTCCGGGTCGGACGATCACACGAACTGTACGACATTGACGACCGGCAAACACCTAATGCTGTGGCGCGAACCGCCGACGTACGTCATCAGGCGCCGTTCGGGACCGACGTCGGTCGCGGCTCCGTCTTTTTAGACGCGACGGTTCAAACGATAGTCCCGTGGTACTTAAACCACAGTCGCTGGTCGTCGTCACGTAGCCCTCCGAGCACCCCGAAATATGAGCTCGTTTAGGCAGCCGAAATATCAAAGTCCGCGAAATGCTTAATAAAACGAGCGCGGTATGCCCGTAACCGGTTTCGTACACGGATTCGTATTCGTTTCGGTAAACCGATTCGACACACTAACGACCGGTTTTCGTCGATAGTGTATCCGTGTCGAATATATCGTACTATATATGTCGACAGTTATTTAATGAAGGAAGTAGCTATTTACCATTCGCTCCGAGTGTAATTAGAATTTACGATGGAACCGAAAAATTGTCGTCGGCTATTTTCGATTCTACAGATTCGGCGTTTAAACGTCGTCGGCTAAATAGACATCGCCCCCTCCTCTACACACACACCCCCATTGTTGTCGCTAATACGCGGCGTACAAAATAAAAATTAATCGTGCACGTGGAACGGTGGAACGTTAAAAAAAAACTACCAAAAACCACGCCGTCAAGGACGAACATATTATATCGAACACGATAACAACGAACGTCGCCGTATTACAAATCGAGTGTTGGTTATTAGTTTGAAACGTTATACGCAGTCATACTATATTATCGTTATTACGTCATGCGAACCGTATACGTGTTGCGGGAAATTTGTGTTCGTTTTTATTCTCAGTGAACTACACTAGAGAATGGATTTATTATTGTTTTGTCGGTAACAAAATCGTCCACTGTGTGTACCTTCAAAAGCCAATAATCCTTTTTCGTCAGCGATAAGCGCTTTATATATTACTCGGCTTGGCGTTAAGAGAGAAACGGGATACCTCCATCGCGCCATGGAAGCCGCCGGAGGATGGCGAATGGCCACGGCCAATAGGTTAGCGGCGACGTAAAAGGGTGAACGGTGGACACGCGCTTAGTCGTCGCTCCTAGGAACGTAAAACAAAAATACGATAACGTAAATAAATATTTCGAAGGGTCTATGGCAGGGACGGAGGATTGTCCCGTCACACCTCTTCTAAATGTACGATCGTTTTTTTTTTTTGTTTTTTTTTTTTATTTATTAAATAAACGACGGCGACCCACTGCCCGACAGTTATGTTTATAAAAAAAAAATATATATATTACTCGGCTCGCGGTATTTCTAGTATCTAGATTTCGCTTGAGAAAACAAAAGTTCCCGCCATAGAAAATCGTCGACGAACGAAAAATGTTCGACGATATTTCTACGTCGACGCATTTGTCCGCGGAATAAAATTGAAAAATAATCTTTACAATTTCGTTTTTGATACGTGTCTTCTTCTTCTTCTTCGCCTTATTTTCCCAGATATTTGGGGTCGACCACCTTAGTCTTCAACCTCCACGTGACCCGATCTCCCACATCATTTACACACACCAGCAGTCCTCATATCACACTCAATCACGTTCAACCACTTCTTCTCTGGTCTTCCTCTTCTTCCTACGACGCTCAATTCCATAACCGTTCTTACTACCCATATTTGATACGTGTACATTTTTAAATACCCTCGACGAGAAAATGTCAGCGGGATCCGCCGTTATATCGCGCCTCCGGGCCAAGGCCCCGTTCAACGCCAACGCCTCGATTCGGCATTAAGCGCGTCCGAATTTCTTGCCAAAACACGCGAAAACTATTATAAATATTAATCGTACTTGTACATCCGTTTTATTCGCTCTTACAAATTTCCAGTATTTTAGTACTTTCGAAAACGATGATACAAAATTTAGCGTCCCTTACGAAATACGTTTTTAGTTACGATACTGAAACACGCCCGAGCAAAATGCCGACGAACAACAATCGTCGAATAGTATACGTGTACCGTTTAATTATTTCCGATAATACGCCGCGCTTAGACCGTCCGAACCTCACCCTGAACAAATATCTTGAATACAAAACACGTATCGCTATCTACTCCTGACTCGTACAAAGAATGTACACGTATAATATTATTATTGAAATACGTCGAAGTTATAAATCCAACACGAACTACACACTTCACTAGCAAACAAAAATTCGTTCCGCTTAGATGCCTAAATAATATAAAAATCATAATAATTGTACAACATTTATCCGTTAGATCAATTTAAGTTGAATACTGTATATTAAACTTTGTTAAATTTTGTTCAACGAGCGATACGAATTTTCCGAATGTGGTTTTCGCATTTTAGTTTAAACAATTTTTGTAGGTGCTAGACTTCGGCAAAGTCCCGGGTAACTGGTATATATAAAAAATATATATTAAGAAGATTCCCAATTTTAGTTTTAATTTTTACACTCTCGGGTGTAACAGGTCTTTTGTTTTATAACTAAAATAATCGTTACCTATATTTAAAGGTCGTCCGAGCTGTATTTTTATTTCGAACGAACTAAGTAACTTTTATTTCGAACAATACTCGTACGTTTACTTAAAAAAAAAAATACGAGTAACCTACTCGTATATCTTCGCGTATTCGTTCAATTCGACGACTTACAACAATCGGTCAGCTTGTGCCACTTATAGTTCTACTCCGATCACGCGAAAAATAATTATACGAATTTAAAACGTAGGGAACGGAAACAGGGAGCGAAAAACGGGATTACCGAATTCGTGCGCAAAATTTACAGTAACGTTGACGAAATACAGTTATTAAAATTCGGGTATACCGTACTACAGTAGTAGTCTCTTAAGCCATTGATAATGACACCGTCACGTCTTCGGATAATATACGTCATAAAGTAGTTTGGAATTATTATACGTTTAACATAATATTCCCCCAAAATGTCGAAACCGATGAAAATGCCCGGGATTCGATTTTATTATTATTATTATTATTATTATTATTACGTCTCGTTCAATTATATTATATTTTTCAGTCCTTTCCGTATTTATAAATGGTTAAATATAATATTATCAAGGGAGCGGATGCGACTGAAATAGTGAACACGGCGTGCCGTAAAAACCACAAAACTTATAATTCGATACACACAGCGCGTGATGGACTAATGGGTGCCCCGTGTGTCTAATGCGAGTATGTAGAATTTACGAGGAAATCTCCCGTCAAGAATTTGAACAGTGCTTCGAATATGCAGCACAAAGGCCGCGATCAAGTGCGTTAATTTCGCCGATTCCTTAAAGTAGGCGCGCGTAAATTAGAATAAATAAGTCAAAATAAAATCGCTTGCGTTAATTCCCATATTTGAAATTCGAAAAGATATCAAGAATCAAGTTGAATTTTTCCGATTACAAAAATATATACCGTCTATTACAGATATTGACGTTTATTTTATTTTAGACCTCTGTTTTCTTAACGTAAACAATGTAAATATATCGGAATATTTTCGATCTCGTTTTAGATTACAATACCAAAAACGAATTTAAGTATGCGCTACGCTTGCGTGGTTATGATTCAAACTCGAAATAATTTTAAATGTGTTCGTTCAAAATGTTTGTATTAATTACCGGAAATTGTGTTTCGATTTAAACGTACGATATCGACGATATTTATAAAAATAAATTAAAAATCGTTTATCGTAATTCGTTTTTAAGTGTGTGAAGTTTGAATTTCTAAGAGCTATTACGTAAATAATAATAAGCTGTTTCGCTCAAAATCGTTTTTCAAAAACAACGATTTATCGAAAATAATAATAACACAACAGCACCCTATCGAACACCCTATCCACCTGCGCCGACATCTCTTTGAATTTTACCATCAATAATCCGCCGTCTATACGGTTTAGTCTAGACAATGTGGTCACGCTCGATTTAGTTGCCTTTAAAACTATATTTTATTCTTTCGATTTCTCGAAACCAATTATATATATATATATATACCAGTGAGTCGTATAAATAATCAAGTACGGTAGCCTGTTATAAAAAACGACGGGAGAAGATTTATTTTTTCGAAAAAGAAACGCAATTATTAAATGTATTAGCGCGGCTTCGTTTTATAATTTTGGTTTGACGTTTTTTTTAATTAAAAACAACAATGTGCCTAGTCATTATCGGTAACGATGGGCTTAAATCGTTATTTTACAATTCGTATAGCAAACCGTCGTGATTAAACACAAAAGCCGAACGACCACGATCTCATCCAGTAATGATGACTTTTAACGAACTCGTCCGTAAAACGCGTTATAACGAAATTGTACGCCTATAACTTTCTCCGTCCCGACCGTACGCGAGAGGTGTAGAAACGATGGTTATTATTAATGTGCAACTAAATAGCCCGAAATCGTACCGACTGTCTGCTGTATAGCCCGAAACGAATTTGTCGGCAACGTTTCAAAGATTTTTGAATTGATCTAACAATGATGCGTCGTTTCGTTCAACTTGGATCATCCATCCGATTGTTACTTTGTACGACAGTTGTACCCAATTTCTCGATAGTTTACTTAGACGCGCGGCAAAAATACACCGAAACGTTGTAAAGATAAACATCGTGATCGTGTCCGATCATCACTAAGCCGAATAGTGTTTCGATTTTGTTATAAATCCGAAAATAATAATATTTCGGTACGTTCGAAATTGCACAAATCCGGCCGGACTACGTTTTGAAATTTCGATAATTTCAAAGATTTTAAAACGAATTTTACACAATCAACCACCGGGTCGCTTTTACACACGTTTCGTATAAAGAGCTGGACATTGATTAGAACAAATGTTCATCTGCGCAAACTTCGAAATTCGTAAAAATCTACACGCGATTTTCCGAGCACAATGATTGATGGTGGCTTTTAAATTCGAAATATAACGTAAACATCTCTGTGTCTACATGTCCCACTTGAGCCGATATCAACAGCACCCTCAGCTCGTTGCTGCCACTATTTCGTTATCATTCTGAAAAATACTCTCCGGTCATTAAGCGAGCTTTTGAATTCAGTTTTGAAAGTGTTCGGTATCGCCAGTAAAAACGTGTTAATCGATTTGTAAACTACGGTCTCCGCTCGCCCCATTTCTCGTGTCGAAGCTATTTTCGTGCTTGCGAAAACGTAGGTTTCGCTTTTGTGGCAAATGTGGACGTACGCGCGGAACTCATACGACGGATCTGACGAAAAGTAATACTTACCCGAATCGATCTGCGAGCCATTTTCGGTTTTGAATTCGATCCCGTGTCAAGCCGTTATATTATTACAATACGAACCGAGATATTCTCAAGCGGACGTAATATAATCGAGAATGTTCTTTGTACGCGTCCTCACGGATGAGGTTATTCTCCGCAGCGAGTCTCGTGCACGAAAGCCCAATTGCCGTTCTTGCGTAAAGGATTCTTCACGAACGTCGCGCGCGTATCAGTGCGCTACACGATTTATTACCGTGGTTGTGTGGTCGAACATTTTGAGACGACGTAATTAAAAGCATATTTTCGTAAACATTCGCCGTCCAACCGTCCAACGTCGGCTTTTTCGAACGCGTGAACATTTTATTCGCGTACCTTTTCAACGTTACAATATACGTCGAACACGGACGCCCGTAATTTTAACGCCATTTTTATTATTTTATTGTAGGCACGTCACGTACGGTAATGTTCTTTTTTAAAACTAACGTTCGTAAGTAAACTACCGCTTATTGAGGGGAGGGGCCAACTCGATTGTAACGTCAATACATAAGGACTGATTAACCTGGCGTTTGGCTTTTAGCGAATAACGATTTTTCAATTTCTACAAACATATTGGTCTCACGTTTATATATTGAGACCTCGACATTGTTTAAAATTTAAAACGACTTATTAGAAATCGCAATATTATTTATTTTTCGATCGGAATTTTCGATAATAAATTATTATAAAATAAATTTATTCGAACGTGGGACTACTATACATAAAAAAAAACAGTTACCATCGTGGTATCGAAACAAAACAAAAATAGAAGCGGTAAGTATGTATGAAAACATTTTTCAACCCCTCAACATTTGTACACCCGCCACTGATAATATATCCGCTTTTATATATATTGTTTCCATTTTCTTTAACGTTTCGTGTACTGTACTTCATATTTTGGACACGTGTTCCGCCTAATTTTCGATTTCGACGAGTTTTTAGAGAGTGGCAAATTTTAATTGTCGACGATTCCGAGTAGGAACACATTCGTACAATTTCAATTCGAAAACACGTGCAATATATGAGAACCTTCTAGCATTTGCGCTTGCCATAGTGTACACGAGAAACACATGTGTACGCGTGAATGTCACTTGATTTATTGTGACCACCTTGATCGTCGGAAATAAAAAACCGAATTTCCAGTCTTGGTTTAATATTTGCGTAGGACGGGTACATTTCAATGCGTAGTGGCGTATTACGCCGCCGTGTCATTAATATGCGATTTTTTTTAGTTTATTAATTAATCGATTCATTTTTTGTTTCTGGAAAGTCTATAAAACTATAATATCAATTAAAATACAGACGGGGTGGTATTTTAAGTGAACAAAAAGACCATATACGAAAATGTGAAATTAACTACGCAGCTGTGTCACGTCGCACACGATACAAAACACATTAAGGTCACCGCCACCCGGAGTGTTGAAATGATTCCATTGTATAGTTTATGTAAGTCTTCGAATGTTCTACGTGTAGTATAGTGAAATGCGATATCGTGTATTCGTCGTAAAAAAACACACGTTCGCCATAAAAATATGGAAAAAACGTCGCGTTTCGCACAATTTTTTTTTTTTTTTTAGAAATACAAACCAAATCTAAAACGAAGTTGGATTTTGTGAAAATTGATTGCGCCGACATTATTGTCCGTTTTTCTTAATTCCTGTGTGAAAGCACAGAGGAAATTGAAAAACACGTTAATCGCAGAGATAAAGTATCTGTTATCCGTACACAAATTAGTACCCTAAACGGATGAAATAAAAGCCATAGATTCCAAACACTCAAGTCATACGAAAGTGTTCGATGATAAATAAATCACCCATAACGTCATCAAACACGAATCCGATTTCGAAAACGATTTCACTGGGGAAAACTATTAAGAATCTAAATCAATAGTCGAAATTGTCGACAAATCGAAATCGATATCTATCATCCGAACCAATAAATAAATATATATATCTAAATAATTGACTTTGATAAAACTGTTCAATTAGCGCTTCAAAACGATTCTAATTCATATTTGATAATTAAATAATATTTCGTCGCTTGTACCAATGTTTCTATAGAAAAATCCAAAATTTATACTTGACCGATGCGTACGAAAATGTCGACGCATTTAGTTTCTATTTTGTAAAATGATTGACGGGCTGTCCACTTGAATACGTTTTTAGGTATGGATTATTCAATAAGTAACAATTGTTCCCTCTGGTGGAGATGATCTTAATTATTTTGACCTGATCCGTGTAAAATGGGTTGCTTACCATCCTCTTCTAATGAAACATTGCAAGTCTCTTAAAACAATTGTATCTACGTACATAAATTAATTTAAGTAATTTGTTAGTTTGTGATATTTTAAATTCTTATTTCGAAATAATAAATTAAATAAAAACAATTATTAATTAACGATATAATTCTATTAATAAACCTACACAAATGTTTATATTATATTCAATATAAAAATTAAAAATTAAAGGTTTAAAGGAGTTCGGGATAGGCAACCATTAATGACTTGAGGGGGCGTACGTATCGTCATATTATCATTGACTTTCCAGCCTATTATCATTATTTTTTGTGTAGTATTTGTTTGAATGACTATCATTTATCTTATTCGCGTTAGGCATAGTATGAAATTGTTTACTATTGTATAAAATCGTAAGAATATTCAACACTTCTGTAACTAATTTATGTATTGGTAAGGAACCATTTTTGATAATTTAATGAAATGACTAAAATTTTACAAATTTTTAATGTTCAACCGTTTGCTATTTTTTCAGTCTGAATTTTGTGACACTGAATACTGGCCTCGTTTACATAGTTCCATAATAGGTAATTATGTATGTTAATATTTATTTCTATTTTAAGAACATGCGAATCACATGGTAGAAACTGTTTTACAATGTAAGCCCATTGACAACCGAATATGTATTCGTTGTTTCAAAACTTCTCAAACAATTTTTTTATGCAAATATTATTTTAAAGAATGCAGGATTAGTGTGCGTTAATCTTAATCACATATATTTGGGACAGTGACTGCAAGTATAGTTAAAACAATTTTCTGTATATTTTTATATCATCGCTTATTTTTCAACCAACGTTATAATTATTAGATTACATATTTAATAACATTACCACAAATGTAATAAAGTACACGATCCTTTGCTGATGATTTTGAAAATTTGTGATCAAATACACCTCCTTCCCACATATTCCTATTAAACAAAACATTAAATTTAGTCAATAATTTGCTTATTTTCTGTCTTTTCAAATGTACCAATAACAACAATTTGTTTTATGTCGGACAAGGTAATGTTGAGTATAAACGTTTTTTTTTAATAATACTGTTCCCACATTTTGATAAATGTGTAATTGAATATAGTGATAATATCTTATTAAAACAAATAAATATTGAAATAGTAAGATAAATTATTTTTGTTTGACGCTCGACACAGACATGCTAAAACATAGACAAAAATGTACGCATATATTAATTTTAGGATATTATTATTATTTTATTACTTCTATTTCATCTTGGTTTATATTATTTGTTAACGCATACAATTTTCAAATTCTAATAAATATTTGGATAACTCTATAGTATATAGTAGTTGGCATTTTAATACATAGGCCTTCGATTGTATGTTTCGTTAGAAATTCTAATTCGATAGTTCTATGGCTTAACATGTTATGCTTCCAGGTATTGTTGTACATTTACGTATTTTGTAATTAAAACTTTATTGAAACATTTGTTTAATAAAAAATTCTTTCAAAAAATAATAATAAATATCAAATACGTTAAAATGTTAGGAATTATACCTTATACTCTTTGTCAGAAATTTGCCAATTAAAGTGACAAATATATAGTCAACTAATTTTCCAAAAATGTATTACTATTTGTAACTTTATCATTTTTATTATATACAATTATTCCTTTTTATACAATAATAACTCAAATACACCTTGTTTTCGTGATATGAAGGTAATTTTATATTATTTATAATGTGTTTCTAAAAAAAATATCAGAAAGAGAAGAACATTAAACTTAATTTATCATAAATTATGATTGTTTTAAATGATATATTTAATGTATTACTATCAATTAACAAAATAATAGTTTAATTTACATACTATGGACTATTTGTTATTATTTCTATCCCAAATCAAGCTGTATACCACATACTATTATTACCATGCGAATACTTTTCTGTTTGAATTAACCATAAATTTGTTAATATTATATATAATTGTTGAATATTTATAATTCTTGTATAAATGATACTGTAGATTAAATGAATTAATTATTGTTAAAAATATGAACGTGACAAAATATAACACCTAATTAAAATTATAAAAATATAAATATTTTTAGGAAAATTAACATACTTCATCCCTAGTATGATCAGAACATTTGGAATAATTTTTTTTAAAAGCTCCCTTACAATTCTTCTACACAAAAAATTAATGTTTGAAACAATATAAGCCTAAACATCTAACGACAATTTTGGAACGCTGAAAAAGGTACATCATCAGTACCATTTATTAAACATCAACGTTTTCATAAAATAATTGTAACACAATTTCACAATAAATTCTATAGTTATTATTTGTAACTACATAAATATACGAATTCAATATCAATAGTAAAGGATAACATAGGTCCAATAATTATGCATTTCATATACTTTATCTTCATTACGTAATTTTAACTTTTTAATCCCAATATATTATTATTATTTATAATAAAATATTTTTATTTGGAAAGCATCCTTAATGTTTATTATTGAATATAGTCTATATATTCTCCGCTAGATAGAGAAATTTACTTTCAAAATCAAACGTTACTGATACAATAAAAGTGACTATAACCTTAATTCACTTCATTCTACTGCTTGCTACGTTATCCATAACGGCAACGAGAATTATATGATAACTAATTGCACCAAGGAAAAATCTTCAGATTTATTATTGCGAACGTTCGTTTTTTCTATTTAAAATAGTTGGCTCATAGTTAAAGAATACTTTTAGACATTACTACTGTGGGAGCAATTAAAGATGTTTACACTATCTTAAACAGTAGAACATTCACACCATTTAATACTAGAGAGTAAGTATAATTGTAAATAAACATAAGTTTACAATATATCTTTTCACTAGGTGCTTTTAAGAGTTGTACTAAGATTTTTAATTATTTCGCATTTAAAAACTACATAAACTGGTGGTATTATTATAACTGTTTATGGCTCTTATCCGTTATTTTATAATTTAATGTAATGTTGCCGCTTAAGTACGTATTTACATTTTAAACTAAATAAACACTATGTCTAGGAAATTTAACGTTGTAAAATTTAAAACGAATAAAAGAGTGAATCTACAATATATTTATAAATCAATTTTTATTACTAAATACAAGTATTTATTATTAATTAATACAGTACTCACTTTGGTAACATTTCAAGTTCAACGATATATTGTTCATAAGGCGAACACACCAGTGTTACATTTAGTGATACATAGATTTAAAAAAAAACGACCATAAATAAAAGAAATTGTTTAGAATAAATTTGTCAAGACATCGTTGTTTATCCAACAATTCGCATCTAAATCTTAACAACTCACTGTTGTACGAAATAAAATTAAATAATTTTGTTTTTAATAATTAAACAATTTTTAATAAATTTTATTAAAAAAATTTAATTAATATTTTTTTTCTTCGATATGTGACAAAGATGGTGGTTTGGAAATATTTATTTTTCATTTTTTCATGAAACGAATAAACGATACTTTTTTATGATATTAAAATATTTTTAGTATTTTAATACAGCGTTTTAGAACAACTACAAGATTCTATTTTTTTTTATATTTAATATTTATGTTTGATGTATTAAAATATAAGTAACTATTATAGTTTTGATTGGTATAAACTAATTGTTTATTTCAATTGTTCTCATAAAACATTAATCTCTTAATAACATTTAATGTTTAACAGATATATATGATTATGATATAATAATATGATATAAATGAATCAAACAGGTGTAAATTATAAAAAGTCTATTAGGTTAATTTATTATTTTACGTATTTAATTTAAAACAAAATTAATAATAACTATACAAATCTTAAATATTTGGTGGAACATATATGTTCAACAAAACTTTTTGGAAATTCCATGAATATTTGCCTACATAGTTTTATTAGAATTCATTTTAATATACTTCAGTTTGTGCCTATGTTATTTCATTTTAATTTAACATTTTTAACCTTTCATGGCTCATTGTTTTTACATAGCATCATAAAAAAGAGCTGTACCCCTAAGATAAAGTATGAAATAATCAGTGTTTTATTATTTTAATATATTTTTTGCTATTTATATATTTGATAATCGCTTACATAATATCTCAGAATTCATAAACAAATTATTATTTCAAAAATAAATATTTATCGTAATAATTTATTTAGTTTTTATTAGTGTGATTTTATAGTATTTGTTTGTATCTATGAAAGTATATTTTTATTGTTTTTAAATAAATCAAAACAAATAATATTTTATTTAATATTCCTAGAAAATGTACATACATTTTTACTAAATATTATAATGTTCAAACGAAAGAATCAATTTTTATTGAAATTTTAAATATTTATTTATAATTTGAAAAAATATTTAATATTATTAAATTACAACATATTTAATAATGTTATTTTCTGCTTAATAATCGATAGTTATTTATATATTTATGAACAAATAAAAAATAAAATGTCAATCTACTTAAAATTTAAAAAATAATCTAAATTTATTAAATATTTCTAAAATAGTCTGTACCTAAATTTAATTCCTAATAAAGAACCTATTGAGCTAATATAGTTATAATTTTTGTCTTTTAGGTTTGCATTGGTATTTTATGTTGTTGCGTTAGTTACTATTTTTAATATTTATAAAATGGATTTCACCAAACAATTGGAAGCATTACAACAGCATATGAAGAATTTCGATATCGAATTATTGTCAAACCTGTTGTCTAATAAAGAATTTGTCTCAAACCAATGCGATCAAATAATTACTTTACTTGGAAACGACTTGACTGAAGATAATTTTGAAAATAGACTTGATTATTTTAAACTTTGCGAAAAACAGTTACACAAATTGGCAGGATCAAAAGATTTCCAATTTATGATTTATGATTTTTTAGAATTGATCGATACCGAGTCTTGTAAGTTGATATCGGTCGTTTCGGTTGCTGTAACTGCCTTGGAAAATGTTGATAGTCCAAATCAAGTGTTTTTGGAATATTTTTTGAATACTACTTTCAGTCAATTGAATAAATTGGAAGATAAGGATTTAAGGATTATTTTCCCATTCATTTTGAAAAAGTTAGTAAAATTAAAAGATCAGTTTAAACAATTCCGATTTTTAAATTATTGGTTTGCCAAATATGCATTCTTCGTGGTACGTACTGACTTTGATGCAATTGAATTTTTAAACATATGTTCCAAAACGATTATTGATCCATTATATTTACTTGAATTTGAACCTGACGATATTGAAGAAAATACATATTTGGCGTCATTTTATTATCTATACCTTTCATATGGAAATCAGTGGGGATCTAAAATTTACAACCATGTCTATATTTATAAAAAATTCCTAGACTTGGCCTTATATGCATTTAAAAATGATAAATTCGGGAAATCTTTTATGAAAAAAGTTTTGTCGGAATTTGACGATAACTCGATTGAAATACAGATGTTACATAATCGTCATCAAGAATTTGTAAATGTTGCTACCAATGATTCGGTATACAGTATGCAATTAAATATTAGGAAAGCGTGCCTCGAAGTGTTGTCTGTGTACTTGAATAAATTATGCGCTGAAGGAAAATATATTTTCTTCAAGCATATATTACAAACAGCGGATTATCGTATCAGAGCAGAGTTTATGCTTAAAATGAAGAACATGATTTGTTTTAAAATAAAATCAAAAGAAAAACTGGAGCATTTCCAAGGGCGTTTGTTATTGAATTTATTTCGATTATGTTTTGATATGCCCGAAGGACCAAAATGGGATATTATAGAAAACAAAGAATATGTTTTGACATGTTTAACAGTTACATACATATTATACAAATATGACCGTACGGTGTTAAATATGGGCAATGAATTTAAGGACATGGTCAAGGAATTTGTTAAATCCGTACAAGATGCCATTGATTATGCAGTCAAGAATTATGCACGAGAATATAGAACGCACAAGGTTAAGAAGTATAATATAAAAGTATTCGATCCGAAAGAAATGAAATTGACCGAAAAAGACACAGATACTCTTACGCAGCAAATCAAAAACGTTACTCAGACAGTGCAAATGAATTTGAACTTATTAAAACAAAGAATAGCAATTTTTAACTATTATGTGTAATACATTTTTTATTTGTGTGTATATTATGTATATATATTATATTTTTTAAATGTATATAAAATATAAAATAATATTTTTGTGTAAAGTAAATCATTATAATTATAATATTTACGAGTGATTTGTAATATTTTTTATGATAATATGGACGTGTAATTATAATTTATGACGTATTTGTTTATTTAAATATGTTTACTTAAAATAATTATTTATAGGCGTTACGTATCAATATTTAAAACACTAATATAATGATTGATAATAATAATCGGTGGCAATTTTTAATTGTCTAGCATATTAATTTTAGTATCTATTTATAAGGTAGTGGCATTATTTGTAAGACATACTTTGAAATGTATTCCGTTTATATTTAATTGAAAAAATATAACTATGTTTTTTGTATTTGATTTCTGTTGTTTGCGTTCAGTTTATATCGAATTCCAGAACTTGTTGATTAACCTGTTTGAAAATTTGTTTCCTGTTTCTATTTAAAAACGGTGTTATTGAGCATAAAGTATAAAGTGCCCCTTCATTCTGTTTTTGAAATGTGAAAGGAGTGTTCAAAATTCAGTAATACGTCGTCTTGTCTAAGAGCGTGGGCACATGAATATCAATTAATTACTAGCATTTATGCTTCAATAATATTAAAATACTTAAATATCCAAAAAATATTAAATTTAATTAAAACTAAATTTTTTTAGCAAACGTGTTTTGCTTCCAGGTATTGTTGTACATTTATGTATTTTGTGAAACCTAATTAAAACATTTGTTTAACAAAAAGTCCTCTCAAAAAATAATAATATATATGGAACACGTTAAATTTTTTGGAATTTTATCTTATACTCTATCAGAAATTTGCCAATTAAAGCGCCAAATATATATTAATATATATATTAATAATTTTTCCAGTAATTCATTACTATTTGTATCTATCACTTTTATTATATACAAACCATTCCACACAATAATAACTAAAATCCAACTCGTTTTTATGATTATGAAAATAAATTTATATTATTTATAATGTGTTTCTAAAAAAAAAATATCAGAAATAGAGAAGAACATTAAACTTAATTTATCATAAATTATATGATTGTTTTAAATGTTAAGTTTAATTTATTGCAATTAACAAAATAATTATTCAATTTACTTATTATGGACCATTTGTTATTATTTCTATATAATATACACATAATAATTATAATATAATACTTCTAAAGCAATCCAAAAAAAATCGATAGTTATTTTTTTATGTACATAAAAATATGACTACAATACCGATATTAAAAGACAAAATAGGTTCAATAACTACTATTATATACCATTTCTTCCTTATGTGATTCTTACTTATTAATGACTTAGTAGTATTACTATTTCTAATAAAAAATGTTTATTTGGAAAGCCTCTTGAATAAATGTTATTGAATATAGTCCATGTATTCTTCACTAGATAGAGAAATGTATCTTCTAAATCTAATATCACTGATAGAATAGAAGTGACTATAACCTTAATTCACATAATTTTGCTGTATGCGACATGATAAACATTTTCCATATCAGCAACGATAATTATTTAATCACAAATTGCATGAAGGACCCGACTTCAAATTTATTATTGTTAACATTCGTTTTTTCCATTTTAAATAGTTGACCCACACTCGAAGAATACTTTTTTACTGTGGGAGCAGTTAAAGATGGTTACACTATCATAAACAGTTGAACATTCACAACATTCGCTACTAGCCGAGTAAGTATTATTGTAAATCAACATACGGTTATAGTATATCTTTATTAAGTACTTTTAACTATTGTATTAAGATTTGTAATTATTTCACATTTAAAACCTACATAAACTCGCTATATCATTTTATCTGTTTATGGCATTAATCCGATATTTTATTATTTAACGTAAGATTATCGCTTAAATAAGTATTTACGTTAAAACTAAACAAACCTTTTGTCTAGGAAATTGAATGTTGTAAAATATCAAATGGATAAAATATTAAACAATGTTTAATAAATTATATTTAAGCAATGTAATTAATTTTTTTTTCTTCAATACAGGACTAAGATGGTGGTTTGGTGATAATTATTTTTCATTTTTTCATGAACTGAACAATAAACGATACTTTTTTGTTTGACCTTGTTGGTGTTTTTGAAAATAATTTTATTTTTTTGATACAGAACAATTCCAAGAATATATCTTTTTTTTATATTTAATATTTATATATGTTTGTTGTTTCAAAATAATAATAACTGCCAAGGTTTTGATTTGTTTAAATGAATTATTAATTTCAATAGTTCTTTCAAAACTTTCATCTATTACATCTCAAAGAACAATAATTATGTCATGCTAAGTATAAATGTTTTTAAAATAATACTGTTCTCACATTTGGTGACTTTGTAATTTAATATAATGATAATATCTTATTGAAGTATATAATTGTTGCAGTAATAGAATGGTTATTTCGGATTGACGCTTGACACAGACATGCTAAAATAAAGACAAAAATGTACCCAAATATTAATTTTAAAATACTATTATTATTTTATTATTTCTAATATATCTTGGTTTATTTTATTTGTTAACGCATACCAATTTTCATATTCTAATAAATATTCGGATAACTCTATAGTATATAGAATTGTAATTTGTGTTTGCATTGTAATATATAGGCCTTCGATCGTATATTTCGTTAGTTTCGATAGTTCTATGATCCAACAAGTATTGCTTTAGAACCTGACGAAATATAACGCTTAAATTATAAAACTATAAATATTTTTAGTAAAATTAACATAATTCATCCCTAGTATGATCACAACATTTGGAGTCATTTTTTTCAAATTAATGTTTGAAACAATATTAGCTTAAACGTCAAACGACAATTTTGGAACGCTGAAAAAGGTATCTCAACAGCACCAATACAATATTTATTGAACATCAACGTTTCCATAAAATAATTATAACAGTTTCACAAAAGGCTATAGTTATTATTTGTAACTACATAAATATATGACTATTATACCAATATTAAAGGATAACATAGGTCCAAGAATTGTACATTTCATATACTTTTTCTTTATTTCATTATTTTGGCTTTTTAATCACATTATATTATTATTTATTATAAAATAATTTTTTATTTGGAAAGCATCCTTAATGTTTGTTATTGAATATAGTTCATATATTCTCCGCTAGATAGAGAAATGTATTTTCAAAATCAAACGTCACTGATACTATAGAGGTGACTATAACCTTAATTCGCTTCATTTTACTGCTTCCTACGTGATAAACGTGTTCCATATCAGCAACCATAATTTTTCGATTACTAATTGCACGAAGGAATCCACCTTCAGATTTATTTCTTTATTATCGTGAACTTTCGTTTTTTTTTATTTAAAATAGTTTGTCTACATTTGAAGAATACTTTTAGACATTTTTACTGTGAGAGCAGTTGAAAACGTTTACACGGTCATAAACAGTAGAACATTCACAACTGTTCACTACTAGACAAGTAAATATTAATTGTAAATCAACATAAGTTTACAATATATTTTTTCACTATGTGCTTTTAAGAGTTGTACTAAGATTTTTAATTATTTCGCATTTAAAAACTACATAAACTGGTGGTATTATTATAACTGTTTATGGCTCTTATCCGTTATTTTATAATTTAATGTAATGTTGCCGCTTAAGTACGTATTTACATTTTAAACTAAATAAACACTATGTCTAGGAAATTTAACGTTGTAAAATTTAAAACGAATAAAAGAGTGAATCTACAATATATTTATAAATCAATTTTTATTACTAAATACAAGTATTTATTATTAATTAATACAGTACTCACTTTGGTAACATTTCAAGTTCAACGATATATTGTTCATAAGGCGAACACACCAGTGTTACATTTAGTGATACATAGATTTAAAAAAAAACGACCATAAATAAAAGAAATTGTTTAGAATAAATTTGTCAAGACATCGTTGTTTATCCAACAATTCGCATCTAAATCTTAACAACTCACTGTTGTACGAAATAAAATTAAATAATTTTGTTTTTAATAATTAAACAATTTTTAATAAATTTTATTAAAAAAATTTAATTAATATTTTTTTTCTTCGATATGTGACAAAGATGGTGGTTTGGAAATATTTATTTTTCATTTTTTCATGAAACGAATAAACGATACTTTTTTATGATATTAAAATATTTTTAGTATTTTAATACAGCGTTTTAGAACAACTACAAGATTCTATTTTTTTTTATATTTAATATTTATGTTTGATGTATTAAAATATAAGTAACTATTATAGTTTTGATTGGTATAAACTAATTGTTTATTTCAATTGTTCTCATAAAACATTAATCTCTTAATAACATTTAATGTTTAACAGATATATATGATTATGATATAATAATATGATATAAATGAATCAAACAGGTGTAAATTATAAAAAGTCTATTAGGTTAATTTATTATTTTACGTATTTAATTTAAAACAAAATTAATAATAACTATACAAATCTTAAATATTTGGTGGAACATATATGTTCAACAAAACTTTTTGGAAATTCCATGAATATTTGCCTACATAGTTTTATTAGAATTCATTTTAATATACTTCAGTTTGTGCCTATGTTATTTCATTTTAATTTAACATTTTTAACCTTTCATGGCTCATTGTTTTTACATAGCATCATAAAAAAGAGCTGTACCCCTAAGATAAAGTATGAAATAATCAGTGTTTTATTATTTTAATATATTTTTTGCTATTTATATATTTGATAATCGCTTACATAATATCTCAGAATTCATAAACAAATTATTATTTCAAAAATAAATATTTATCGTAATAATTTATTTAGTTTTTATTAGTGTGATTTTATAGTATTTGTTTGTATCTATGAAAGTATATTTTTATTGTTTTTAAATAAATCAAAACAAATAATATTTTATTTAATATTCCTAGAAAATGTACATACATTTTTACTAAATATTATAATGTTCAAACGAAAGAATCAATTTTTATTGAAATTTTAAATATTTATTTATAATTTGAAAAAATATTTAATATTATTAAATTACAACATATTTAATAATGTTATTTTCTGCTTAATAATCGATAGTTATTTATATATTTATGAACAAATAAAAAATAAAATGTCAATCTACTTAATATTTAAAAAATAATTTAAATTTACTAAATATTTCCAAAATAGTTTATCTATTGTTATATAATATTGTATTGAATTAATGTTATTTTTATAATATTCAGAATAATATATCGATATTCTATCGTTGATTTTCTTTTATATTTATTATACATTTTTACGATTAATGAAAGAGTACTATACTACCATAAGTTAATTTAAATATTATTTTAGTTTTATAAAAAACACTTTTTAACAAACAAAGCATATATAATTAATTACGATGAAATGAGTACATCTTGAAAAAATTGAAGAAATAAATTTTAATGTTTTTCATAAAACGTTCATAAATTATACGTGATTTAATGTTCTATTTTATTAAATATGCCTGTTCATAAATAATACATTTTTTCAATTTAATTCCGTAGCTAAATATAATTCTGAATAAAGAACCTATTGAGTTAATAGAGATATAATTTTTTCTTTTAGGTTTGCATTGGTATTTTGAATCATTACATTAGTTACTATTACTAATATTTATAAAATGGATTTCGCCAAACAATTGGAAGCATTACAACAACATATGAAGAAGTTTGATATCGAATTATTAACAAACCTGTTGTCTAATGAGGAATTTGTCACAGAGCAATGTGATGAAATAATTAATTTACTTGGAAACGACTTGACTGAAGAAAATTTCGAAAATAGACTTGATTATTTTAAATTTTGCGAAAAACAGTTACATAAAATGGCAGAATCAAAAGAATTCCAATATATGGTTTATGATTTTATAGAATTGATCGACACCGAGTCTTGTAAGTTGATACCAGTTGTTTCGATTGCTGTAACTGCTTTGGACAATACTGATAGTCCGAATCAAGTGTTTTTGGAATGTTTCTTGAATACTACTTTCAATCAATTGAATAAAATGGAAGATAAGGATTTAAAGACTGTTTTTCCATCCATTTTGGAAGAGTTAGTGAAATTAAAAGATCAGTTTCTACAATTTCCATATTTGAATTTTTGGTTTGCCAAATATGCATTCTTCGTGGTACGTACTGACTTTGATGCAGTTGAATTTTTAGACATATGTTCTAAAACGATTATTGATCCATTTTATTTACTTGAATTTGAACCTGAAGATATTAATGAATATATACATTTGGCATCATTTTTTTATTTATACATAAAAAATAAAAATAATTGGGGACCTAAAATTTACAATCAGGTCTATATCTATAAAAAATTCCTAAACTTGGCCTTATATGCATTTAAAAATGATAAATTCGGGAAATCTTTTATGAAAAGAATTTTGTCGGAATTTGACGATGACTCGATTGATATACGTATGTTAAATAATCGTCATCAAGAATTTGTAAATGAAGCTGCCCAAACTTCAGTGTTTAGTATGGAATCAGATATTAGGAAAACATGCTTCGAAGTGTTGTCTGTGTACTTGAATAAATTATGCGCTGAAGGAAAATATATTTTCTTCAAGCATATATTACAAACAGCGGATTATCGTATCAGAGCAGAGTTTATGCTTAAAATGAAGAACATTATTTGTTTTAAAATAAAATCAAAAGAACAACCGGTGTTTTTCAGAGAGCAATGGTTATTGAATTTATTTCGATTATGTTTTGATTTGCCCAGAGGAAAAAAATGCGATGTTATAGAGAACAAAGAATATGTTTTGACTTGTTTGACAGTTACGTACATATTATACAAATATAACCCTACAGTGTTAAAGATGGGCGATGAATTTGAGGACATTGTCGAGGAATTTGTTGAAACCGTTCAATTTGCCATTGATTACACACTCATGGTTTATGTACGAGATTATGTAATGCTCAAGGATAATAAGTATAGTTCAGAAGTATTCGGTTTCGAAGAACTGAAATTGACCGATGATGACACAGAAAATCTTATGCAGCAATTCAGAAACTCTATTCAGACGGTGCAAATTAATTTGGACTTATTAAAGAAAAAAATATCAGATTCCGACTAATAAGTATAATACATTTTTATGTATTTGTATATATATTTATTTATTTATTATTTTTATATTTATACGAAATATAAAATAATATTTACGAGTGATTTATAATACTTTTTATGATAATTTAGACGTGTAATTATAATCCGTGACGTATTTGTTTGTTTAAGTATGTTTACTTAAAATAATTATTTATAGGCGTTACGTATCAATATTTAAAACACTAATGTAGTAATTGATAATAATAATAATCGGTGGCAATTTTTTAATCGTCTAGCATATTAATTTTAGTATCTATAAGGTGGTGGCATTATTTGTAAGACATACTTTTAAATGTATTCCGTTTATGTTTTATTGAAAAAATATAACTAATTTTATGTATTTGATTTCTGTTGTTTGCGTTCAGTTTATATCGAATTCCAGAACTTGTTGATTAATCTATTTGAAAATTTGTTCCGTGTTTCTATTTGAAAACAAAATTCTTGAGCATAATGTGTAACGTGCTCCCCTCTTTCTGTTTTTGAAACGTGAAATGAGTGTTCAATATTCAGTAATACGTCGTCTTGTCTAAGCGCGTGGGCACATTGAATATCAATTCATTACAAGCATTTATGCTTTGATAATATTAAAGTATTTAAATACCGAGGAAATATTAAATTCGATAAAAACTAAATTAAAAAAAATATATTTTACATAACTTATTCGACCACGATTGTTATTTCGACCTTAATAAATAATAATTCGATAATATTGGTAATTACGAATAAAAAATATAATAAAGTGACCCTGTAATTCCGACACACAATGAACTTCGACTTACAGGCCTTAAAGCTTAGTTTAATTACCACGTGGCGTTTGATCGTGCGTTTTCTAAACATTTTCAAACTTCATCCACTCGGCGTATCGGCACGTCTTATTTCACCTAAAGTCTCATATTTATCACGTCCCGGGTGCACATAATCGCGACGAATTTTATCCGTGACGGTCTCGTTAGTATCATCTATTGATCGAGCTGAGTTTTGTATGGACGTCCGTGTCAAACGAATTCAAATATTTATCCGTTTGTATCCGCGTGGTTCCGGCAGTGAATTAATACGCCTGAATGAGGTTCCCCTGAGTAGGAGCACTCGGTGAGTATGGTGGCTTAAAAACTCGAAAATGTTCAGTCTTTCTGTTGAATAACACTGTTGCTGGCGAGATTATAGATTTTTATACGGCCGAATAACACGAAAGGTAAGAATAGAAAATTGAAGGCTTTAGAATAAGTGAGGCTTTTTATACGCGTCGTGACCTTTAATTACCGCCTTTATCGGCAATGTCTACGGATCGTCTCGCGTTAAAATCAACGTCGGTGTCGTTTCTTTCGCACGTTTTAAACGAAATACGCCATTTACGGTTTATTTCGTTACACGACGTTCGTATAGGCGGACTGCGTGCACGTTGACAATATCAATTCAACCGAATCGCGACAATTTTACCTTTAGACGAAAATTTTTCGAATCGGTAAAATGAAAAAAAAAATACTTTATTTGAAAACGGAGAAAATTGTTTAGCGTACCTTGGACGCCGATCTATAATTAAAAAGTGCGAACGTTCGGTAAGTTTCGAAAACGGCCGTACAAACTTGGTCTAAAACGAATGAACGAAAAGTCCGACGAAAAACGTATTTAAAAAAAAATCGTAGAACTAAAATTCGGTAAATTAAACGTTCCTATGGGCGAAGCTGGACGGGTAGGAACTAATTCCTTTAAAAATACTCCTCGAAACTACCGTTCTTTTGTATTACCGATTATTCAAGTACTCGACTATCCGCCGACCTCGCACGCTACGTCAACGACCGACTTATTAACGAATGTCCATTTTCGAAGCGGAAGTTTATTCGATAACGCGAGTTCGTTCGCTTACAACGACGAGTTAATAAAAACTGGCGACACTCTGAGCTCGTTTATACCGTTTCGTTAGTATTTCGACGGAAAATCAACTTTAACTCACTAATGACCGTCGTATACAGTGGCGTACTTACGGGGAGGGATAAAACCTTTAAATGTAATTTCTTACAAGACGTATATTTAATTTCAATAATTACGGAAAACTAAAATATTTTGAAACTTCGATTCACGTTAACGTATTCGTTAAAAACGAATAATCTATTAAAGTTTATAATGTGTCCTGTTCCGTTAGAGTGGTCCGATTTATTTATTTAAAAATAACAGCGACCCCCCCCCCACCGAAATTCAGGTCTAAGTACGCGTACGCAAAATAATTTAACGGTTTAATTGCCGTTTCGAAAATTTTTTTATTTAAATCGCGTCTTTCGAGTTTGTTCCGATCGTTATTATTAAATTATATAGATTTTAGCTACTGAACACGGCGGCGATACGTAAATACGTACGAAACGTAATTATTATCGACATTACGTTTTATATTAATCAACGCGCGTAATTTTTTTCAAAACGATGATCATTACAACGTAATCTATAAGATCTAGTCACCCCCCCAAAAAAAAAAAAAAATTTTTTTTTCGAGTACTTAAATAAAATACTCGATGGCGCGAATAAAATTTTAATTCGTTGGTATTTATTCCGGCCTACCTCCGGGGGGAAAAAAAAATAAAACGCGACTAAAAGGTGGTGACACGTCCACCGGAAACGTCGTTTCACTGGCTAAGGCGGGCTGCACACTGGAAAAACAAGTTTTAAGAAACCAATTTCGTGAAATTTTCGTTTCGCGAAACCATTCAATTAAAAATCAAATAGACGCGCGCACTGAGTTTCATTAAACAAAAAATGTTCATAGTTGCGCAACCGCGGTTTCCGTGAAACTTGTAATTTTGGTTTCAACAGTAAGGTTTCGTCAGTTACGGCAGTTCTTAATTCATTTAAAAAATTTAAAATCGTAATTTTGCACGTACACGTTTATGTTATATATATATCATATTTTAATATGATAATTATACTAGCGTTATATTATACAGTATAAAAATAGTAAAAAGTAATAAATAGTATAAATAATATTTATCGTACTAATTGCACAGTGTAGACGTAAAAATCTGGTCCGAAGTACTGCCTTCAGGCTTTCCGGGCCAGTGAGGGTATTGCCGATAACGTGTAAAAAAAAAAGACGTAAAAATCTACATAAACTTTATCGACGTTTTGACCAATTTATTTTATAAATATTATTCGCGGACTTTTACTAAAAATCCAATATCTACGGTTCCTTTTATTGTTACGAAGCCACCAATATAATAACAAAAACACATCCTCATCGTCAGACGACAGTGTTGAAACTTTTCTCGTTCCATCGGTGTACGGCAAATACGAAATTAGTTTCTTCGGTGTGCGCCTAAATTGTAACGATACTCCGTTCGGTTTTAAAACGTAACAACGGTGGTGGCACTATAGTAAAGGCGGCCTGCCATATATGGGCAAGACCGTCCAAGTTAAAAATAGTTAATTAGTCGCCTACTAACGCGGCGCGTAATTGGGGGTCGAGTAATTTTTTTTTAAACGGAGCCGGCCCGTGTTGAATACGAAAAATCCGAGTCGTGATCGTCGGACGGCCGCCGGTTTTTTTTCGATAAGGGGACGACGAAAAGAAGCGTAACGATCGTCGGACGTTGGCCGAACAAAACGGAAGGAGACGTTTGTGGACTTGGAAACCGAACACGCCGATCGAGCTACCGGCGGTACCGCGCGACAATTTGTTCGACGTCCGGTTAATTAATAAATTCGATTTTTATAATAGACCGACATGATAGAAGGGCGATTATTTTCGTTAAATATTGTAACGATAATTTTTTCGTACACAGTCGTTTTATTTCGATTTATACTAAACACTTTCGTAGCGGATAAATATCCCGTCGAATTATAACAGTAATCGGAAAAAATTTTTTTTTATATCGTTCAACGCTTAAAAACTGTGTTTATATTTGGCGGACGACGTCCGATTAATAATAATAAGTGGCGAAACGCGACGCAAGTCCCCCGGGCCTTAATCGAGCGTTCACGGTGACGTCCTTGGTGAACGAGGACGGGCGGGGACGAATGTTGCGCGCGGGGCTAACTACGAACGGCTACGTGTTTTCCGTAATTTACTCGAGTCGACGATTGTGTCCGTAGAAGTTAGTTTATGCGTGTGTATGTGTGTATATATAAACGGATAACGTTTTTACGAACATTTACTATAAAATTACTATAACGGCCAAAAACTGTCGAGCAAACGAAGGAAAAAACACGAACCTAAAGTGTGCGGCTACACACTATATGATTTGGTCGGGCCGACAGGATAAATTGGTCGGATCAACTGCAATATCAGGTCGTGTGTAGGCGTGTCGTCTGACTTTAATCCTGTCAGGTCTTGCCACGTGGCCGTTTCATCTGATCGCCCGACCGATCTGAAACTGTGAAGACAGATTGCCACTCTTCTAAGGCCGGCCGCACGCCAAAAGAGCGAAACTGCTTAAAGCAGTCTTAGTTATTATGACTAATTAAAAATAGAACACGTGTAATTCGGTGAAAACCCGCGCACCGATAAGTCATAGTCGAAACAAATCGCTCTTCGGTCGATGCTAGCCACGACTAATCGCGTTTTATAAAAATAGAACACGCTATTCCGTCGGTAAAAACAAAACAATTTTATCGGTAAAAACTAGTTGGATATACTAAACGGTCGTTCGTAAAATAATTATTATATTATAATACCGTTTTTATATATTAATATACTAATATTTTTATATACATATATTTTTTTATATATTGTACGTTGTGTATCTATATGAAAGTAATTGTAATTAAATAAATCTTCGTTATGTGTATACACGTTATATATCCACATAATAATATAGACCTGAAAACACTTCTAAATACTTGCCCAACAAAGATCAACCATCTATGATTATAAACTACATAGTAACCGAAATGTTCAGTTTGATATTCAAATGGTATCGCTTTTTGAATTTCTTCGAAAATTATATTCGAAATGTAATCGAATGTTTTTACTCTCGTAAAATTTTTCAATTTCAGCTCGTCGTTACGTAATTCACGTAAAAAGCATTTATTTGTCGTACGTTTTTTATTTAAAAGACGAACCCGCGTTCCTTTTTTTTGTTTTTCGTTCTTTTCGATATCTAACAACAAAGACCACAAAATAGGGACAATAACCTTATTTTTTCGTCCGAAGACGTGTCGGTGGCTAAATCCGATAACACAGTTTTGCTCTTTTGGCGCGCGGCCGGCCTAAAAGTCGATTATTTCCCATCATGCGAGATGTTTCAACGTCCGGCGGTTCGGACTTTCGCGTTATTAACGATTGATAATTATCAACACGTAGGTGACATGAGTAAACGCGCGTCCGCGGCCGGTGTCAACACGTTGTTGACGTGCAGTAACCCGCGTTATATTACGAATTTATTAAAGCGGCTATAGCCGCGCACATTTGAAACGTGCGTCGGCTGTTCGTTACCATATTGACTTTTATGCCGTCGGTTTTAATTTTTAGCGATTTTTATACTTACACGAAATTAGAAGAAAACAAAATTACAAGGTGTATAATTTCAAAGAAAAAACGTTATTTTAATATATTTAAGTTTTATTATTATACAAGGTGTACGACTACAAAATAATAAATTCGTATCGTTTAATTTCGTAATTATTTGTAGTCTGTACACGGTTTAAAGTCAAAAATATGTTTGGCCGTTTTCGGTTGAAATATTTAAAAAAATATTCGCTCACGATTACATAATTGTTCGTATTAATAAGTTATTTCGAAAGAAAATTGCAATCGCGTACTCTTACGAATAATCGAAAACGACGGTCGCCCATGGCCGGTGTCGATTATAAAAACGATAGGCGCCTAATCTACCAATTTTACGCGCCGGTTACCGGGCACCCGCAGGTCGATTCGACGACGGCGGCGACGGGCACGCCGCACATATCGAATTGGCGGTGGCGTTCAATCGTCGAACCGATAAACAAACGTACGACTCCGTCCACTATCGTTGCGCCGGTCGCCCGCGTCCGTTATACGGTCGTATGCGTTTGTACGACGGGTTTATCGTCATCGACCGCCCGTATAATATAAAATATAATTTATTATAATATTCCCGTAATATTATATTATTATTATTAAATATATTTATATAATAAAATCCGTTCGGAATTTACGGGGCTAATAGGCTGGCGTCGAATTTGTCACGCGGTCGACCGGCCGACGTACGATACAAGGACACGGGACGCAGCAGGCACTCGTTCGCAAAATCGCGCGTTTTGTGGGACGGTGTTACAACGACGTCGTTCGTTTTCTTATTGCCGAATCGGCGGAAAAACCGTCGCGGCTACAATCTCGAGGGGCCCCACCAGGTTCATTAAACGGTATAAAAATATAATTTACGGAATAAAAATGATAGAAAAATTCGTATAAACGGCGGCGGCGGGATGAGAGTCGTTCGCCGTGACCTTGAAATGACTGGCCGCCGCCGCCGCCCGTTCTTATCTACCGATTTTCGACGTCGCTACGACCGCGCTTTTTTTTTCCCTTTATTGGTTCTGTTATCGCCCAAGTTGTTTTCGGGTGACGTTTCTCTCGTTCAATCGCGTCCATTTGCCGGACGCCCGCGCCATTTCCGATTGTCGCGTTCGAACCTACGGCGGTTTTCAAGGCCTCGGTACGTACCGCGTAAACGTTTCGAGAAATATACGCGCGCGCGCTCGTTCCGACAACTCGCTCCGAGTAATAATGTACTATCGTTTGCGGCGCCGAAACGCGATCCGTGTGTACGCTGTCTACGGGTCCGATTAGTGTAAAGCGTTTCTGTTTCGTCGCGAATCCAACGGTTTTTTTTTGTCGTTTTGTAACCAAATTTCGCACAAATCGTCGCCGTTTCGTGCCGCAAACCTGACGGCCCGGCCGGATATATTTTCTCGCCGTACGTTTAACGTTTGTTTTATTACGTATATTCACATACGGTGTTTGAGATATTTCTGTGTAGAACCAAAAGTCCCTGCAAAATATTCCAAATTGAAAACACCACTTGTACGAGTTATAATAATTATTATAATAATAATAAATATTATTATAATATTTATACAATAACCGATAATAAATATTGTCAAGTGCCATAATGTATTGGTATGACGGTAGCTATGCGCCACAATGAATCGATAATTGTAGCTTATGTTTGTGTTTGCCAGGCTCGTGATATATAAATAAGGAGCAAGAAGAATTCGTTCAAAAGTGAACAATGGCTGAGGTAAGTACAAATGAAAACTATAATAACAACCGTCGCAAATGTCTTGTATTCGTACAACGCGTCCGATAATTAATTTAACAAATATAAATAATTCGATAAACAAAAAAAAACTTCTCGATGACAGAATTAAAATTATATTCTCAACCATAATTAAGATAATGTAAAGATCTACTTCTTTCTAGTTAATTTATTTAATAGCTTCGACTATGATGTCTCTATATTATATATAAATTAAATATCGTCTAAATATTTTTTACATTTGTAACTATTGTATATGAATGGAATTAAGTCGGAATTTTTTTATTTTATTTTCAAACAAATTTGGATATGTGTTAGACTGAGAAGCAATGGCAACAATGTTTATCGGTGTTAATATTTTATAAAATAAGCTGCAGTTTCCGTTATAGTACAGAATTAATACGACAAAAACCGTCTAACTAGTTATTTTCTAAAACAACAATAGCGACATTACATTCAAAAGTGGCGTATTATTTTTTACAATACAAATCTGTTAACTTTAAATATATGCTTTTTTGTATGTGTGTGTGTGTATATGTTTGCATTTATATTTAAGTACAAAATAACATAATCGTTAAGTATACTTGTTGATTTAATTTACCACAAATATTGCCTCAGAATGTGAACAGTGCCGTTACAGCGTATTTGTCTATTTTGAAACCTGCGTTTCATAACATTTTGCTCGACCCCCAAATAATTGAACATGATTTTTCGAGATTAAGTTATTACTCGAACACAATAATTGCAGCAGGGAGGAGCCAACAGTTGTACAATGAATTAAAAGAACAAGTAACCATACACCTGAAAACAATTGTATGATCAATATAATAAATACGTGTACCTATTTAACAATCATATTTACGACGGCACAATATTGGTCCACAGATTAGAGCAAATGTTTTGAACATTCCCAATAAACAATTTTGTACAGTGTTTTTTAATATTTGGGACGATTTTCAAAAGTCATTGAAACATATTAATTACATTTTGTTCTATTTAAATGAAGTGTATATTAAGCAGAATGAAAGCGTTGATTCAATTAACGTGATGTGTAACGATTTGTTTAGTGATCTGGTGAGTCAACGATCGAATATAATAAAACATTCGACGGCGATAGTTAATATATTCGAATAGCTTTATTTTTAAATTTGACAATGAATTTAATTCTTGCGAGCTCGCGCGTTTGACATTTATGTATCTGATGTACAATTAACAATATCCTAATTTATTATTCAGGTAATTAATTACAGCTATATCTTAAATACTATTGAAAAGCAACTGTTTGGGTTGTTTAATGATGAAATAATAAACAAAAAAGATCATCACAAAGAAATTAAAATGATGATAACAATACTCATGTTTTTAAAATATAAGTCAAACACACCTAATAACTGCGATGAACCTGTCTCTATTTATGCAGCTAAATTTAAACAGCCTATTATAAACGCTTTTTCTAACTTATTTTATGTATGTATTTAAAAATGTTTGATAAATTACCCTTGTTTATCCTTATCCTTAGTTAAAACTTTTAAATAATTGTCCATTTGCAGAAAATAAGTTTTTATTTTATAAGAACATTTTCTAATACAATCTTGTATATGGATGAAGTTGCAAATTTGATGCACCAAGAAAAGACACGAATAAAATATTATTTTGACGAAGACACTTATGCTCAAATTATGACTTCAATGAAGACTATTTTTATTAAAATGCACATGGACACATTTTTAAGGGTTAATATGCGTTTGATTTATAAAACTGTCGGATATTCTACCAACAATTTTATTGTTATTTCAAACCATCGCATATTGTTATTTTGTAGATGGAAAATTTTGGTTTAATATATTTGTTCCAACACAAGAAATATCAATATTTGAGGTGTATGTATAAATTTCTGAACAAAATTAAAACTTTCGATCCTATGGTCTATTATTTAAATATGCATATACGTGAAGTAGGAAGAAAGATGGTAAAAGGTATAAGTCATAACAGTAACGATTTCATACAGGTAAGTTTAAAATGTATTACCATTTTATCGAATTAATGTCGATCGTTAGTATTTCTTCAACTATTTGTATTTTCAGAATGTGATAGATTTGAAGAAAGAGTGTAATGAAGTGTTGTATAAATGTTTTCGCGGTAATTTGAAATTTAAAAAGGCTTTTAATGTAACTTTTTGTCATATTATGGCCATAAATCCTCTATCGGCCGAATATCTATCGGTATTTGTTATTGATAAAATGAAAACTGTGTTACATTCAATTGAGGTAAATATGTGTGTAATTATATTTTGATATTTTCAATAAAACGAATACAATTGTTCAAGTAGTAAATTCTACACAAAAAAATCGACGACGATACAATAATATTTTTATTTGGTAAACATTTTTAAAAAATCTTATCAATTGTTTAGAATTTGACTAAAAATAGTATAAATAAATTTACAACGAAACATTTCTCAAACTTGTATTACTTTAAAATTTAAAAATAATAATCTACCCGTCCAAGTAATCAAAATCAATTGTCCGTATAGCTTAGATTAAAACGTCCATTATTATTATTCAGCTCTTATATATTTATACCATATTTTAGTCGACTAATGATGAAGAGGTCTTTTTAAATAAAGCCATGGAAATGTATAAATATACCGTTAATAAGATTGTTTTTAAGAAATTGTGTCATCAATTTTTTGCCAACCTATTTCTTAATAATTTCTACGAAAATGTTCAACCACATGGTATTGAGCTACATCTAGTGTCATTACTTGAGGTAATTTTTCATTTATAAACATTCAAAAAACATAGATGATATATTAATAATGTAATTTAAATGTAGGCTAATTGTGGCAAACAATATACATTAAGATTTGACCAAATGATGAAGGATATTCACTTTCATGAACTCACTATAAAGGACTTTAAAGAACATAATGCTCGATCAGATGAAGTGAGTATTTACTAACTACTGTCTATTAATTGTTTGTATTATTTCAATACTAAGTATACTGTATGCGTTTTATTTTATTGTCAGCGTTGTTTGAATACGGATAATTTTTCTATGATGGTGTTGAATAGAACACATTGGCCTATATTTTTATTAATAAAGTGCAAGTTGCCGTTGGTGCTTACTAATATTTATAACACGTTTAATGCGTAAGTAGTTTGGAAGATATTAATTCTAATTTAAATTAGATTAAATTTTCGACGAAATTAAATAACTAGTCATAATATATAAATGTATATTACATCAAACCATCCTTATTCGTATTAAATATATAACTTAATAATATAAAGATTTGAACGATTTTATAAGCCATATCGTGATATTTGTTTCGTAACAATTACTTCGTATACATTGTTATATTCCGATTCGTATTTACTAATTAACGATTAAATAGATTTCAAAATACGATAACATAATTTTATTAGAAATACTTCGTTTATTTATATACAAAATGTATAGTATATTACGTCATATTATCACGTGTAATTTCTAATTAAATAGGTTTTACGAAAAAAGATACAAGCAAACAATAATATTACTTCCCAACCTCGGAAAGGTCAATTTAAACGCTGTGTTTTACGGTTCACCGCAGCCGTATGACAAATCACTCGAGAATATTTCAATGAAAGAGTATACAATTCAAGTATCGACTCTACAGTCCTGTGTGCTTTTATTATTTAACGGTCGAGACAAACTGACTTTTAAGGTAAACAAATAACATTATATTCGGTTAGCGTTGTTTTTATTCTTGTTAACATGTATTGATGAAGTATGTATTCGAATACTTTCACAAAAATAAACGAATACTTACTAAACAATACTGATGTGATGTACATGCACAAATTGATTAAATTTAATTGTTTTAATTTGCAGACTATTTTGGCAGAAACTGAAATTCATAAAACATATTTGAAGACAATTCTGCGATCTTTAACGGAAAAGCCCTCGCAGTCTAGTATACTTCTGAAAAATCCCCCGTGTGAAAACATTAAACTTACTGACGAATTTTACATTAATGAAGCATTTACATCGGAATCTAATAAGTAAGAGCTTACGTTTATATTCATACCGCTTCAAAAGTTAATCGATGACAATTGTTTGACTTCAGTGTGGATGTTCAATTGAAAGAGTATACATATAGGAAGTCAAATATAGATAGTATAAACACAAATCGTCTAAAGTTCATCGAAGAGATCATTTTTCGCATTTTAAGGGAGACGAGACAAATAACTGTGAGCATGATATCCAATTTGATATAATTTTATAAACGGTCGATTATTTTTACACCGTTTTGTTTAGCGCGTTAAACTTATAGAAGAGGTAAAAAACATCGTCGGTGGATTTAACCCTTCAGTATCTGAAATTAAAAAACGAATTAAAACACTTATCGACAATGGTTCAATCGCAAAAACCCCAGGTAATGACAACGTACACTTGTACTTAAATCAGAAGGACTACTATATCACTACGGTATACAGATAATTTATCCAATTTAGGCAATGTACATGTACATAAAGCTAAGGAAAAATTCTCGTTTTATGATTTATCGTTAAATCTTAGAGCTGGGCATCTGTTACGTTTATGTATATGTACATATTTTGTAGTTTTAGTTTAGAATTTAGTAAAAGTTTTAGTTAAGAATTTAGTATAGGGTTAAGTAAGTATAAGATTTGAACGAAATACGTTTGTTCAATTTCTAAAACAACGATATTCGAATATGGCGTGTAATATTTTTTTTAAATGTACAAGCGCCCGGTATCCTATTCCTATTAACCGTCATTTGGAAAAGTGTAACCATAGTGGAGAATCGATTGTCGCGTGAAAGCCTAATATTTTTTTATCTAATATATCGTCAGGTAATTGAATCGCACAATTTTATGTAAGTTTCGATAATTTTGGTGGCACTTCAATTACCGTGACGATTTAGGACATAAACAAAAACGCGTGTAAGTAGATAATACACACGTTTATCGCCACGATTATATTCCAGTCTATTTTTATATTGTTGACTATCGTAAGTGACCGGGGTTTTTCTGACGACCGGTTCATTGATGTTCTAGTATACCCTTTGATTTCTGTAACGCGCGACAATTATTTTACATTTAAAACCGTCAGAAGCCAATTTTCTATTTGAACGCGTATTATAATCGATTTGATTAGAATAAGGAAACGATTTCGTTTAATCCTTTTAAAAATAATACGCGAATTATAAGAAAAAATTCCGATAACTCCACGAACCGGATTTACATTTATTTTTTTTTTTTATATATTTTCGTGTTAACGTTTTATTATTACCTACATATTAAGTATGTTACTACGGATAAAATGACTCAATCCCGTCTCGGACGTCGATTTAAAACGTAAAAAAGATATTACTACGACGGAGTATTTAGCTATAAGAGAAGGAAAAAAATTTTTCTTTATTAAATTCGTATTTTTTCGCGTGTTCTACGACAGTCAAAAAATTACATAAAATTATGGTAGTCTTTTAGTTTTTGATTACATTTAATTCTGTAGCACTAAGCATAAACATTATAAGAGCACTTTAATTATAGAAAATAAAAATTGTCTATAAAACACGCCTATAAGAATTTAAAAATATTTATATCTTGTATAAAAATGATATCAAATGTAAGTGTACCGTACAAAAAGACGATAATAAATACAATTTAGAAATCATCGACCGCTTACTTTATTCCACATCCAAATTGACGTAAACACGTTAAATTATCGAAAAAAACGTAAAATGTACGAAAAATAAAGGGATAACGTTTATAAAAGTTCAAAAACTGTAGCGTTTATTCAAATTATCGAGGTATTTATGACAACAATCCTTGACGACGTTATACCGAGAAAGACACATTTTCCAAGTACTCGGATACACCGCGTCCGCTTAGCCGAATAAACGTAGTACCGTTTCACCGAACGCGACATTATTTCAAAAAGACGGATTTACGCGGAATTCGTCCCGCTTACTAAGCGAATATAAAAACTCCATTGTGATCCGAAAACGGCTCGTGTAGTCGATCGGTCCAAGGCCGTAATAAACGACGACGCGTAAACTCGGCGGAAGAATAAACTGATTACCGTAGTCGGCCGGAGTACCTAAACAACACGCGCTTCGATTATCGTAAACATTCCGACAATACCTAAACCTTTATACGTATTTTCTATACAATAATTATCGTATCGTTCGACGCGTATTTTGTATTCGGACGTTACGATAAAAACGTATTTTTAAACACGGGATGTCTATGGTAAACTTTATGACGCGTTATCGCGAAAATCGGTAAGTACGCAAGCGTTTCGTATAGTTTGTCGCGCGACGAAAACGCTACAAACAACGGCGACGTATAGTTTCAAGCCACGAACGGTTTGCCGTTAGTTTGTTCGGTAATTTCGTATTATTCGTTTGCACCGGCGACGGGGCTTTTTGGACACGAACGCCGTTGGTTTTTCAACGAGAACTTGAACAAATCGAAACACACACGTCGCGACGAAAATCACTCTGTAACAATTCGTCGAGCGTGTTTGGACGCGACGAAGGCTTGGCCGCGGTCCGAACCGTCGCGAGACGTTTCCCGTGAAAAGAAATTGACGCGCGTGTCAAACAACTCAAGCGACGTGTGGAATTCGCGTACGCTCGGAAAACAATATGGTGAGTTATAAAGTAAACGTTTAATTCTCTGACGTTAGTGACGCCGTTTTGTTCGGTTTTCGCGACTTGTCAGTTAATATCGCGCGTCGGGTACGTAATAAACGACCGGCGTGTGGACATAGGTGGCCACGATTATTTCGGTACGTTACGCGATTGTTTGGGATTTTTGAAAAACGGACACCGCGGGAAAAAGTTCGTAATCGGCCGTTATTCACGTTGTACCGAGCGCGTCGGCGAACCACCCCCCCCCACTTAACGCCAACACCAAATGCAACACGCATCCGGCAATTCGTAATGCTGAACGGTCTTTCCGTCGAAAGCGACTACGTTTTTTTTATTATCACGATGTGCGTGTATATACTCGCCGCCACTATCCGGCGGTCGTGGACACAGACCCGTTTGTTTCCCGGAGAAAATCAATCGCCGTTGCCCAGGCGGAACGTTCTCCTCGACTTTCTCCTTAAGCCTTTCCACCTTGTCGGTGGGTGGTTTTATGTCGAATTCGATCTGTAACGACGAACCGATAAAATGGCGCGTGTGCGTGCGTGACGACGTAGACGAAACAATCAACAAACCCTGCCTGTCCCACCCATCTCGTTACGGGTCAAGGTCTTTATCTTGATCAACATTGCGCACGTACTACGGTTCGTACAATTTACCCGTCACCGAACGCGAACGCCGCGTTCAAATGATAGACCGACGATCCCGGTACGACGGCTGATAACGGAACGTCGACAAGACGATAACGACAAACGGTCACCGGATAACACGCGGCACGAATGATACTACGAAGATACCCGTTCGGAAAACAATAATAATCCAGCGTACGGTACCCCCCCGTACATTTCCGGTACATTCGCCGCATTGCGCAACGCACCGATTGTTTCCCGACCACCCGTACACACGCACGTATTCGAGAATAATTCTACGTTCTTGCGCCACTGCGCAATTACTATTTTTACCAACCCTAATCGACGGCCAGCGTTCCCAAAATATTTTCAAGTCGTAGCGTAAAACGTATAACGTTACGTCGACAATTATTTCAACCTTTTAGCCACTTACCCTTACTCGGTCGTACCGTTATCGGACAACTTCCCGGCTATGTACGCACTAAATCAACAGGCCGTAAATATCGAATCAACCACACATCGACGACCGGCCAGAAATCCACTATTATCTGGGGCCCGTACCTCAATACACATAAAACAATCACGTACGCCGACGATTATATATATCCGTCGATAGCGTTCGTTAAAGTTTCTCGTTTAAATGCCGAGTATACAACATTACTTAACAAAACTCTAGTACCAACGATTATTATTAGCCAAACAAATTATAAAATAAAGAAATACCCAAGCTACTTATTCCATCTACATAAATATAAAATATATATATTTACGCGTAGATAATTTGCGAACTAACGTTATACTATATTCCATATTTAATTATATATTGAATAATATATTTATCTTTCGTATATTATTCCCGCACTGTTAGAATAGTTCTAAGTAACAATCGTTACACAAACGAACATATATCTCCACACTCAAAACCACATCATATACACACACATAAATGTATATAAATACGTAGTAATATTAACCTACCGTATACATATCTATTACATAAACTACATTTCATTCACTCTCTCATTTACATAGATATATTTTGCATAAACTTATATAAAACACACACATACTAAAAAGTACAAATATATAGTCTTATTCGCTTATCTCATTCACATATACTACATAAAACCTTTATCGAGAAATAAATTAATTTAAACATATAATGTTGTTCGCTCTAATATATACATATTTATGTTACATACACTTGTCACAAAACAAGCATACACATATTAACAAGCATAAATACAATATCTAATTCCTTATTTGATACACATATATATTATGTAAAACCTTCATCGAGAAAGATAGATATGCATACATTTATTTAAACACATAGTCTTATTCACTCTAATATATACATATATCTGTTACATAAACTTGTCATCAAACACACACAAATAATCACAAGTATAAATAAATAGCCTTTTTTACTTCTCTCATACACATATATTACATATAATCTTCATCGAGATACATAAATACGCATAAATTTATTAAAACACAATATTATTCACTAATATATACATATATATATTGCATAAACTTGTCACAAAACACACAAACACACACATATTAACAAGCACAAATACATAGTTTTATTCTTTAATTGATACACAAATATATTATATTAAACCTTCGTCGAAAAAGATAGATACACATTAATTTGCTTAAATTCAATCGTATTCACTCTGCGATACTCATAAATATTTTATATAAACTTATCAACAAACACTAACATACAGACACATATTGAGAAGAACAAATATATAGCC